>JBBYHL010470127.1:0-13692 GCA_038381835.1 Adansonia madagascariensis | reverse complement strand
GATAGTGTTTAAACACCTATATGACCTGTACACACCTTAGGTTCCTTGAGTTATCTTATCTTGGTCACAAAAAGAGGAAAATTGCCCCGTTTTTGAATTTTTCTTTAAAGCGGTCCATAGGCATTTTAGGCCTTCCCAAAAAACTATTGTCGGGTGACACGTCGCTGGCAATCGTCTCCTAACTTTATTTTTATTTTTTTAATTTTTCACCTTTTACCTAACTCCTAAGATACCAAAAATTGGTTCGAACAAAATAAGGTATCTACAGCTACCCCTCTTTGACTGTTGCTAAGCATTAGGAACAGGACAAAGATAAATATACACCATTTTATTTGGGTAGTGTATTAGGCTATTTTTTAAGTGGGAATGAAAAGGTGTCTTGCTCTTTAGGGACTAAAAGAAAAGAAGTGCCACTAGCTCGTGTAGGCTTAAAAGCAATAAAAAAGGCATCCTACTCTTTGAGGACTAAATGAAGGGGGTGCCACCAGCTTATGTAGGCTTAAAAGAAAAAGAAAAGGCATCCTGCTCTTTAAGGACTAAAATGAAAGTGGTGCCACCAGCTTGTGTGGGCTTAAAAGAAAAAGAAAAGGTGTCCTGCTCTTCAAGGACTAAAACGAAAGGGGTGCCATCAGCCTGTGTGGGCTTAAAAGAAAAAAAACATACGTCATGCTCTTTAAGGACTAAAATAAAAGAGGTGCCACCAGCTTATGTGGGCTTAAAAGAAAAAAAAGATATATCCTGCTCTTCAAAGACTAAAATGAAAAGGGTGCCATTAGCTTGTCTAGGCTTAGAAGAAAAGGCGTCCTGCTCTTTGAGGACTAGAATGAAAGAAAAAGTCTTGCTCTTTGAGAAATAAAATGAAAGAAAAGGTCCTACTCTTTGAGGACAAAAAAAGGAAATGTCCTCTTCTTTAAGGACAAAGAAAGAAAATGTCCTACTCTTTGAGGATAAGAAAGAAAAGGTCCTCCTCTTAGAGGACAAGAAGAAAAACATCCTGCTGTTCGAGGAAAAGAAAAAAAACATCCTACTCTTGGAGGATAAGAAAGAAAAGGTCCTGCTCTTTGAGAACAAGAAAAGAAAATGTCATGCTCTTTGAGTATAAGAAAAAATATGTTCTGCTCTTTGAAGACAAGAAAAGGAAATGTCCTAAGATTAGATACCTTTCATGGATGATTTTTTATGAGCTTGTGATGTTAAAGGTACTTACCTAAGATTTTTTGAGGTTTTTGGAAACAAAAAGTTGCACCTTACGCTCTTTACTATTTTGCCTTTTGTACGGGTATTGGTACCTAAAAGATGTTAAATCTTATAGAATGCATGAGAATGCGTATGCATGTTTAAATAATGCAAAAATGGCATTTCTAAAGGCATAATCTGTTAATTTTGGATCTTTCTTGCATTTGACAAGGTAGCTTCTTGTTCTGATGATCAATGATGGTAATAAGAGGATTGTGAAATCGGATGATTCATGTTAGAAGGCTCCAACTATAAAAAGCCTGTTAGCAAGCATGAATGGTGCTTCATGCCAATTCTAACTCCAGAGAGCCTCTTTGACTCTTCAAATATGTTAAACCCTAGTTGTTTGGGTGCCAATCGAAATAGGATTTTAGCCTTTCTTCTTCATGAAGGCTTTTCTAGGGGTAAAGTTTGAACACTTCTCAGGATACAAGATCAAAGAAAGTGGGACCAACCATGGCCTTAAAGTTCATTTTTAGGTCTCTAGACCTAACAAAAATTTTCGCAAAGTTTAATCTTTCCAAGGAATGATGTGAAATCCTATTATTAGTTTTATTCATTTATCAAGCATTATCAATAAAATGATAAACATTATGCAACATGGAATGTAGGATTATGAAAAAGTTTTACGAGAAATCAAACAATTATATTTCTATCCAATTGAAATCTTTTGAAATACAAAAAAATCAAAAGAAGTCTTCTTGGATGATTGGCTTCGATACTGATGACATGAATTTTCCATAGAGTACTTTTGGAGACTTTCTTTTAAGCAAATGATCCTTACGGTGTTGGCCAAATCATAAGAAGATTCCTCAAGTTCCCCCATAGTGGGGTGGAGGCTTCAAAGTTGGTTATTTATCATTTTCCAAGTGCAGGTGTGGATGAGGTTTGGTCAGCATAGAACAGATGGGTAAGTTATGATTTGGTGTCTCGATCAGAGTTATGAATATGGAAAAGAATGGTTTTAGGATGATGATGGTTTAAGCTTTACTTGGTTTGAATGGGTTTGGTTACTTAAGCTACCCTTTCGGGTTTTTGACGTAAGTTAGTTTTCTCTTTTTTTCCTTTGTTTTTTGCTTTATTTTTTTGTTGTTTTTATTTTTTTGAAGAATAGTGGATGAAGGGCCAATAAAATGCCCTTTCGAGTTTTCATCCTAAAGTCCTTTCAGGCATAGTATTTTTTAACGGAATCAGAGTTCACAGGATTGGGCAGGTCATTGCCATCCATTTCGGTTAAGATTAAAGCTCCTCCAAAGAATACACACTTCACCACGTATGGTCCTCCCCAATTTAGGGTCTATTTTCCACGAACATCTTTATGGATTAGGAGAATTTGCTTAAGCACCAAGTCACCTTCTCGGAACTGATAAGGATGAACTTTTTTGTCGTAGGCTCTCATCATGCAGCTTTGATACATCTGCCCATGACAGACGGCTTTGATTCTTTCTTTTTAATAAGATTAAATTGCTCAAATTGATCTTTAACCCATTCGATCTCTTCAAGTTATGATTTAATCAAGACTCTGAGTGATGGGATTTTTATCTCGATGGGTAGAATAGCTTCCATGCCATAAACTAAGGAAAATAGTGTAGCACCTGTAGAAGTTCATACGGCTGTGCAGTAAGCATGTAAAGCAAAAGGTAACTTTTCATGCCAATCTTTGTACGTCTCAGCCATCTTTTTAATTATCTTTTTGATATTCTTATTGGTTACTTCCACTGCCTCATTCATTTTTGGATGATATGGGATGGAATTTCGGTGCTAAATTTTGAACTGAGAACAGATTGCTTGCATCATTTTTTTTTTAGGTTATGTGCATTATCAATAATGATTTGTTCGGGAGGACCATATCTACAGATGATGTCCCCTTTAATAAATTTGCACATGATAGACTTGGTAATGTTGGCATAAGAAGCTGCCTCTACCCATTTGGTGAAGTAATCGATAGCAACCAGGATGAAATGATGTCCATTGGAGGCCTTAGGGGTGATTAGTCTAATCATGTCCATGCCCTACATAGAAAATGGCTGTGGGGCTGTCATAACATGCCATGGTACCGAAGGGACATGAATCTTGTCCGCATAGATTTGGCATTTGTGACATTTAAGGGCATAGTTGATGCAATCTCTTTTTAGAGTTAACCAGTAGTAGCCTAATTGCATGACTTATTTCGCCATTCGGTATCCATTAGCATGCATACCACAGATCCCTTCATGGACCTCCTTGAAGATTCTTTTAGCTTCTAAGGCATCCATGCACTGAAGTAATACCTGGTCCCAACTCTTCTTGTAAAGCACTCCACCATCCAAAATGAAGTTTGCAGCCATTCTTCGTATGGTTCTTTTATCATTTTGATGGCATGATCAGGGTATTGTTGATTTTTTATATACTAAAAGATGTCATGATACTAGGGCAAACCATCTTTTCCTTTCTTGATATTCTAGCAATATGCCGATGTTGAATGAATGCTTATTTGAATAGGGGTGATGTCTGACACTTGATTGACCTTAAACATGGATAATAAGGTGGTTAAGGCATTGATAATTTGATTCTCTTCTCGAGGTAAATATCGGAAGCTAACATCATCAAATTCTTTTCTCAGTTCTAAGATTAAACTTTTATAATGAGTTAGTTTGGTGTCACATTTCTGCCATTCCCTTTTCAATTGGTAAGTGACAAGAGCCGAGTCTCCAAACACTCGTAAGGTTTGGATACCCCTTTCGATGGCGGCTTGGAGTCCCATGATGCAAGCCTCATATTCACTATATTGTTAGTGGAGTCAAAGCTCAATCTCATAGTGAAAGGATAATGCTTCCCTATAGTGAGATAAAAATTGCCCCAATTCCATGCCCTAATACGTTTGAAGCACCATCAAAAAACATTTTCCAAGGTGAATCGCTATTGGTTGCATCTCCCACTTCAGATATGCACATTAGGTCTTCATTGGGGAATTGAAAGTCCAAAGGTTGATAATCATTCATTGCTCGACTAGCCAACAAATCTATGATTGTGCTACCCTTAATGTCCTTTTGATTCACATATATAATATTGTATTCAGAAAGCAAAACTTACCACCTATCCAATCTCCCTGACAATGCAGGGGCTTCACATACGTATTTGATGGGATCCAGTTTGGCGATCAACCATGTGGTGTGATATAACATATATTGTCTTAACCTCTTGGCTGTCCAGACTAGAGTGCAACATAGCTTTTCTACTATCGAGTAGTTATTTTCACATTCTGTGAACTTCTTACTTAAATAGTAGATAGCCTGTTCTTTTTTTCCCAAATCATCATCCTATCCTAATACACAACACATCAAACTATCAAAAACTGATAAATATAAAATTAAAGGTCTGCCTGGGATTTGGGGGTACAAGCACTGAGGGCTTAAAAGGTATTGCTTTACTTCATCGAAGGCTTCTTGACATTCTTCATTCCATTCTCTGGGATTTTCTTTACAAAGTAGTCAAAAGATTGGGTCACATTTATCGATCAATTGAGATATAAATCAGGCTATATTGTTTAATCTTCCCAAAAATCTTTTTAGATTTTTTAGGGTTTAAAGTGATGGAAAGCTTTGAATGGCCCTAACCTTGTTAGGGTCCACTTTTATTCCTTTTTCACTCATAATGAAGCCCAATAACTTGCTGGATGTGAGACCAAATGTGCATTTGGCAGGGTTTAACTTAAGCTGATATTTGCGAAGGTGTTTGAAAAGCTTCTGCAAGTCGACTACATGTTTGTTCTCTCTAAGTGACTTAGCGATCATGTCATCCATATAAACTTCGACCTCTTTGTGCATAAGGTCATGAAACAATGTCACCATTGCCCTTTGATAAGTTACCGTAGCATTTTTAGGCCTGAAAGGCATTATTTTGTAGCAAAAAGTTCCCCACATAGTCACAAAGGTGGGTTTTTCTATGTCTTCTGTCGCCATTTTGATTTGGTTATATCCTAAAAATCCATCCATGAAAGAAAAAAGTACATTTTTGGCAGTGTTGTCCACTAGGGTATCAATATAGGGCAAAGAAAAATTATCTTTTGGACTAGTTTGGTTCAAGTCCTTATAATCCACACATATTCGCACTTTACCATCCTTCTAAGGGACTGGGACTATGTTGGCCACCTATTTAGGGTATTTAGCAACTTTGAATGGGTTCTTGACTTCTTCTTTGATCTTTAGCAGCATCTCGAGTTTTATCTTCCTAAGCTTTTGCTGCACAGGTTTACACTTAGGTTTGAGAGGAAGTTTATGGACTATGATGTCGGCATTTAATCTAGGCCTATCCTAGTAAGACCAAGCAAACACATCTCGATACTCTTGGAGAAGGCTTATCAAATGGTTTCGAGTTGATGGTTTTATAGAAGTTCTAATTTTGATTTTTTTGGTCTTCTTCTGTCCCAAGGTTTATGGTTTCGGTAGGTTCTTTATGAGGTAAAATTTGTTTTTCTTCTTGTTCAATTAGTCTGAGTAGATCTGGGGGTACACGGTCATCCTTGGAATCTTCTTCATACTCAACCTCACCAGTATAGATTGCTTTCTCAAAGCCAATTTCCTGAGTCTCACTGTGAACATTCATGTTATCTTTATCCCACTACCTAAAATTATGAAAAAGAACAATATAAGCAAAAAAGATATGTGGAGGAAGGCAAAAATGGACACAATAAATGAAATGTACAATGCTCTATCATTTTCATTGATAATACTTAACGAAAGGTGCCCATACAAAGGATCCCATAATGCTCTTAGCGAAAGCATGTGGGTTTGGTTCATGGCATTACTTTGAAAGAGTTTTGAATAATATAGGGATTTCTGCCTCAGTCCAGACATTTGGAATAAACTTTGGAGGACATAAGTCAGTCTCTTCACCCATTGTTGTTAGCTTTTCAATTGCATTGATAGAGAAATCCTCAAAAGTCTTCCCTAACACAAACATGATGTTGTCGAGCTAGTGTTAACATGTCCACCTGATTGAAAGTTCTTATGCAATGGCGAAAATGCCATAGGTTCATGCCCTATGTCTTGTTGCAACAAATGTGCTATTCTTTTCTCCTGATTCCTCTAAGCTTGCTTCTTTTTCTACTGTGCATTAGGCTTAAACCCCAATCCTCTCTTATCAATCTAATGGGTCACCTTCAGAGCTTTAGCAACTCCTTGGAGGCATCTTCTATGCCCTTTTTTGGCTCAAGCACTTTTGTTGACTATTAGTTTTAAGCCTATTTGTATGCTTCTTGACAGATGAGACTTAATCATGGGTAGCCCCTCCTTCACATAGGTGGCATTTATGAACTCAAATGATTGAAAAGAGGGTTCTAAAGTGCCCTTATTAGGTTCAACATATGGGGTATCGGTCGAGATAGCAGTAATAATATCTTTTCCTCCACCAATACTAACAACTTTGTTTCCAATGACAAACTTCAATTTTTGGTGCAAGGATGATGGAACTGTTCCTGCAGAATGGATCCATGGCCTTCCCAAAAGGCAATTATATGATGGAGCAATGTCCATCACATGAAAGTCAACCTCATAAGTACATAGGCCTATTCAAAGTGGGATAATGATGTTCCCTACAACGTTTCTATAGGATCCATCAAACTCTCGCATAACTGTGTGACTATTTCGAATGTGAGACGCATCGATAGGGAGCTTATTCAAGCATGACATTGGCATTACATTCAAAGCTGACCCATTATCAATGAGCACCCTAGGCAATATGCTTCCTTTACAGTATGTGGTGATGTGAAGGGCTTTATGATTCCTTCTTCCTCCATGTAGAATCTCGTCATCACTAAAGGATATGTAATTGTCAGCCATGATATTGTTCACTAGATGATCAGGCTCACCTATAGAAATATCAAAAGGGACATAAGCCTTGTTCAAAACTTTTAGGAGTGCATTTCTATGAGTTTTGGAGTTCAACAAAAGTGACAGCATGAATATTTTGGCAGGTTGCTTATTTATGTATTCACTGTGTTTGATGAACTTAAGAAACTCCACTGCTTTTTTCTCACTAATCAGTTTCTTAGTGACTTTTGAATCCGACCCTTTAGTTACAGACTTAAGTGTTTGAAGATTCTAGCTAGTATCTTCTTACTAAGCGTCATCTCTTAAGGCTGGTGGTGCATAACACCTACCACTCCAAGTTAAGTGGCTTACCCTCAAAAGATCAATATTTGAGGCTAGTTGACTCGATTCCTCGATAATTAAGGTTTTACTCTCATAGTTCTAGGGAATAGCCTTATTGTCTTAGTAGGGGAATGAAGATGGTAGTTGAATGACCATCCTTGGTGCAAATGGGGCAAGAGTGACCTGAGGATGCAGTCGATTACCATACAAGATTAGTGGTCTTTTGATGCCATAGGAGGGATTATCCCTATCCTCTTCTATGGCGTTATAGATGAAAGTGCCTCTACGATTTGAATAGTCAAAGTTTGCTTCTCATCATAAAATTCGATGATGCCTTCTTTCATCATTCTTTGGACCATGGCATGAAACTCTTTGAACATCTAAAGGGTTTGACCATATACTGTATGGAAATTGCAAAAGTTGTCTACTTCTTCCTCTTTCTTTTTGACCCTATTAACTAATTTGGCCTTTACCAGAATCTGCCAAACTATGCTCATTAGCATTCTCAGCTCTTCCACATTCTTCACAATCTTGTAATTTTGCTCAACAATGAGCCTTTCTAGGTTTACGTCTATACGGGTTTGAGATGAGCTGGCTCCTTTGTCGAACCTTGGCTTTCGTGTTGTTTCAACTTTTCCTTTCCTTTTGCCTTTGCCTGATTCTCTTTTCAAAGCCTCATCCATCATCCCATAAAGTATGACTATATCTGCAAAGCTTTTAAGGGTTCTTTTTACCACTTCATCATAGTACGGTGACTGTAGTGTGCCAATGAACCTGACGATCATTTTTTTCTTCATCAATTGTAGTTGAATTTGAGCAGCCTT
The DNA here is from genome assembly GCA_038381835.1 of Adansonia madagascariensis. NCBI lineage: Eukaryota > Viridiplantae > Streptophyta > Magnoliopsida > Malvales > Malvaceae > Adansonia > Adansonia madagascariensis. The sequence continues at coordinate 5,501 of JBBYHL010470127.1, read as the reverse complement.
TTCCATCCACCTAGAGGTGTAATGCCTAAAGCTTTCATTTGGTCACCTCCCATACTCATAAGATAAAAGTAAATTAGGACACCATAATCATTTGCTTCCTCTTTTTCGATGATGTTAACAGATGGATATATCAGTTCATGACACTCCTCATAGAATTCTATCTCAGATCTATCCATTATTCCTTGGACTATTTTCAGGAACGATGAACATTGCTATAAATCGTGCTCTTGAGCATAGTAGTAGCAAGAAGATTCCATGAATTCCTCTCTTGGGTTCGTTATCCCAACCTCCTTGAATGCTTGCCACACTCTACTTGTTGGCGTCTTAACCTCTTTGACATTTCTTTTGATCTAACAGCCTCTCCCATTAATCACGACATTTACCCTCGATTAAGTGTGATTAGGAAGTGGATTGGCCCCAAAATTTGGTTTGGGCCCTTGTTCTATTTTGATTACGCCTATTTTTAGTAGGCCTTGCACCTTTCTCTTGAATAAGGTGCAGTTCTCAATTGAGTGTCCCCATGCTCAAGCATGGTATTCACGGTAAGCATTCTCATCATACCAGTTAGGGTATGGTGGAGATTTCGAGTCTAAGAACACTGGGGCAACCAATCAGCCGACTAATAGGCGATTGTAGATCTCTTTATATGAGTATGGTAAAAGGTCAAAATGTTCTCTTTTTTAGGGTGCTTGATGATTACTTGGGGCTCTGACATTGTTTGTGCTGCGAGGTTGCATGCTTGGAAGAGTGTTTTGAACAAAATTTGGTGTGAAGGTGACTATTGGAGCAACCCTAGTAGAATGAACTGTTAGTGTCATTTGGTAGGGGCTAAAACCTGGATACAACATACTTGGGGCATATACCCCTTAAGTTAAGCCTGGATTTTAAGGGAACTTTATGGTACTGCAACTAATAGTGCTTATTTCTTTTTTCTTTCCTTTACTTGTTGGTTTTTTAAATAACCCGGATGATTCTCCCACAGATATTTTCCTACTTTGAATGGCATTATCAATCATCTCCCCTGATACGACCATATCAACAAAATTCTTTATGGCATTTCCCACCAACTTCTCATAGTAAAGAGCTTTCAAAGTGCCGACGAACATAACTGTCATTTCTCTTTCAGTTCATAGAGGCTGAACTTGAGCTGCCTCCTCATTCCATCTTTGGGCGTACATTCTAAAACCCTTTGAGGCTTTCTTCTCCATGTTCATGAGGGAGAGGCGATTTGGGGCCTACTCAGATACGTGCTTATATTGGTCAAGGAATGCACGAGCTAGATCTATCCATGTTTGAATTCTTGTAAGGTATAGCCCTATGTACCATTGAAGAGTTGCCCCAACTAAACTGTCCTGGAAGCAGTGGATTAGCAATTTTTCATTTTCCTTATACCCGATCATCTTACAACAATACATCCAAAGGTGGGCAGTGGGATCTATGGTCCCATTATGTTTTTTAAACTCTGGCACCTTAAATTTGTGCGAAATGACAAGACTAGAGACTAGTCTTAGAGCTTTTGCGTCTACAATTCTAAATTTATTGCTTCCATCACCAAGTCAAAGACGTTTCTTTAAAGATTGGTATTTGTTTAAGTCTTCATCATTTTTTGAAGACTTTTTGCCCTTTCTTATTTTGCTTGTTCATCAAGATCTGATATTATAGATATAGTAGGTGAAGAGCCTTGAATTAAATATGGTGATGTTGTAGGATTGAGATAAATGAATGGTTGAGTCGATGGAATTCTTATTATCAGGGGATACTATTCATGCAAAGCTGCTTCATGCATATTAGTAGCCTCGGTACCATTATTCAAATTACTCTTAAGGTTAGCCAGTTCTTTGCCAGCGTCGATGGTGCTCGTTTGTCCCTTGTCCTTTAAAGCTTTAGACAATAGTTTTATCAATTTCACCATTTGAGATTGAAGTTCTATATTCCTATGGGCTGGTTGTTCTTGAGATTTTCTATACATGAGTTCTCATCGCTCAATGCAAGATTGATGATCATTCTCCATGGCTTTATGATGGGCATGAGTGTTGTAGCGATGGCAAGCTAAAGATTTCGTGTTTTGGAACAGCTTCACTTTAGATTATTGATGGATTAGACCTTTAGAATGTGTCATGACATGACATGAAGATGGATATGAATTCATGAAGCAGAAAAAGAATTATGTTATTGATGCAAAGTAGAAAAAGAATAATTGTTATTCATGCAAATGCAAGAGGGACAATTGGATTAGGAAATAGCTCCACCAATAGCGTCTTTCATTGAAGCAACCAAAGTCTTGAATACATATGATTACATTCGAAAATGTCTAGCATGATTACATTGTTTAGTCACATGTTCTAAGAAATACAGTAGTTCTTGTTCATGAGCTCCAATGGGTAAGATGCTATATGCTAGAGATCGAGCCGCATCCATCATATATTCAGCCTCTAACTGAGCTATCTGAATTTGTTCAGTGAGATGGCGATGATGAGTCTAATAATTTTAGCGTGCCTAATAGACTATTTGTTGCCATTCTTACTTACACCGTTCTGAAGCCTCTACTAATTCATCCACTGATTTTAGCGAGCTTGTAAGGACTGCTCTAAGCCTTGAAACCTGACTTTTAATGTCTTATTCTGGACTTGATTCACTCTTAAATCTTAAACTTGAGCTTCAACTGTGCATTTCTTTTTTGATAAGTCGATGCGAGGGTTGAACTCTGACAAGCTTCTCTTTATTGTCTTTAGCAGCTTCTTCCCACTGATGTAGTTCTTTTTCGAGGGTGGCAATTTTTGTTCTCCATTCGATTGAAGACTTGCCTTGGCGTCATGATTTGTTTGCTTTACTGATGGCCACATAGTTTTTCCTTAGACTCTCGAGATCTTCTTTGAAATGATTCTTCTCCTTATCAACTCATTTTACCTTACCTTCACGTAGATAAAGGTCCAGTTTAAATTGACTCTTTTCCTCCTTTAGGTGGGCAATTTCCTTGGTAAGAGTTATCTTTTCTTGTTCGAATTCCTGTCTAAGCAATTTAATTTTAGAAGGGAACTTTTTATCTATAGATACAGCGATGGATGGAGGCAAAGCATCATTGGTGCGATGTATCTTCCATTCATTATACCCGAGGTCATATTGCTTCCTCTCCAGTATCTTTCTATGCAATGAGTTTGTCTCCAAGCACGGAAGGCTAACTGAATTTTTGACTTATAATCTGGCTTGCCATATTTAAGGTTGCATGCCTCTAGGTCTTGAATAAAGAGGATAAATTGCTAACACAACAATTGTCGAAGGACCAGAATAGGTGCGTAGCTGGTACTTCCCCATAACCCAATAAGTGACACATTGTAATCCCCACATCTGTACATGATGGTTTGTGGTGAGAACCAAGTAGCCTTCCATGCCACTTCATCCCTGTTGAGATTTTGAAGTTTTTGGATCCATTGTTCCTTGGACTTTTTGTGAAGCCATTCTTTCTCGAGAATTTTGGAGATAGGACTGAAGTTAGGGAAAACTTGTACGACCTACTCTTTTCTTCTAGGCAAAAGTGGCTAACAAGCCATAGGTGAAGCATAGGTGTACAACCAATGAAACGTTCTGTCTCAATTTTCTTGCAAAAATTAAGGGTTCAAATGGTTTCAGCGATAATAGTAGGTGCCAGTTTAATGTCGCAACATAGTCAAGAAATGAGATCCACCACTGTTGCTTTGACATAACCTAGCGTCTTTGGGAAAATGACAAGGCCATATATTACCAAAGCAAATATATCTTGCATTTTCTGAACGTCAACGGTATTTGCCATTGCCTCGTTCAAACTAGCCCATGAAATGCACTCACCATTTCCCTTCTTTTTAATGTGACCCTTAATCTATGCCTCGGGTGCACTAAGAATCTAGGCCAATCTTTTTTTAAAAGTTGAAGGGTTCAATGCCTTACAATATATTCTATCGGTCTAGGCCCTCTCGATGTTGAGTAGCGAGGTATATTCCTCTACTGTAGGGGTCAAATCCTTATGGTTAAAGGTAAAGCATCGATATGTAGGGTTCAAAAATTAGGAGATGGCTTACAATAGATTAACATCCAAATGGACCTAAACTAAAAAGGAAATGTCCCCACATCTCTTCGTGAATGATTCCTTCTTCGTACTATCCCAACTGGTCCATATATATTTCAAATCTTGCCAGTCATTCTGATGATACCCTATTTTGATCTTTTTGTGCACTGTCGAGATATACCTGGGTTTTAAGATGTTCTCATCTTTATGCTGCCATCGCTCGGACCAGGTTTGAACTCCTTCAAAAGATTTTAGCTCTGAGGCAGACATTTGCTCCATGATAGACACCCCTTGGTAAACACTACACCATTAGCCAATTGTCCCATGGTAATAATAATAATGAAATGATGCATGCATGCAAAAGAGAACAAAAAAAAGATGATAAGTTAGCAGTTGTACAAAGAAATAACCACACAAAGGAATGAAAACCATAAAATGAAAATGCCATGCAGAAGTTTGCCCTAAGAATAGATGATATGATGCATAGGGGTAAGCATAACAATCGGACAACACCATAGCGTATCTATGCTAAGATTGCCTTTACACATGGTGATGCAATACTATTAAAGATAGGCTTGACCAAACAAGTGGTGACTTTCATTCGTCAATATCTATGTTAAGTCATCAGCATGGTGACTTATTTTAGTCAGATTATGAACTTTTGGCATCATAGGTGTGAACATTCGCACGTCATCACCCACTTACTAAGGAAGGGTGAGCCATAGAACATTATAGCATACCCTAAAAAAATGATCATAAAAATAACATGAAAAATGTGAGCGACGATGTTCACCTATCATCACTGGTATAATATGGTATACAGGAGTAAAGGTACGAAGTGTTTCCCTAAGTGACCCTATTCTTTGGGTTATACTATCAGCATTCGAGTATGGTTTGACATGATTTGACTTGTAGGGCTCACTATATGAGTTTAAGTAGATGTGTAAATAAGTATCTGAATCGTTCCTCCGTCCGATAAGGACAGCCAAGGCACCCTGATCCTGGGCCAATCGTAGGTTTGGTGGAATGGGTTTGAGCTGGTGGATGTATTTCCCTATACAAATGCAGAGGGTTACTAATGAGAGACATAGGTAATTTACATCACGAAAGGTCTTGCCATGCCTATGTAGAAGGTCACTCACGAAGGTGGATGGCTTACTTCCTCGTAATAATTAAGATCCTAGCCTCACCATGGTGTTTGGTTGGAATCTAGTGCAAAATGAAAGTTCACGGTATGTGTCGAGAAAACTATCAATCCTTTTCACTTTACTCCATATTACCATACTTATTCAAATCAACATTTTTTCGAAAACAAGGCGATCCCTAAAAAAATTCACAAAATAAAGGCATAAAATGTAAAAGATTAGAAGGCCAAAAAAGAAAGGGAATTATATCTAAATAATTATGGAAACTGAAGAACCAAGGACCAAGCAAGACATAGCTAGTCATAGGCCTAACTCTC
>JBBYHL010470065.1:0-13700 GCA_038381835.1 Adansonia madagascariensis | reverse complement strand
AAAATCTCAACTCATTTCTTTTTTTAAAAAAAGGAGTTTAACTCCTTGAATTAAGACGAAATAAATGTATATGTTATCATTAAAATAAAAATCCAAGACTTCAATTTTTATTATTATTTTTTTGAAGTATACGAAAAAGCTTAGTGTTACTAAGTATCTAAAAGAATATTTAGAGACAAGATGACAAAGTAAAAGGTTGACATTACTAATAGTTTACGAGTATATAAATTATACAATTTAAAACCACTTATTTCCATAATAAAAATTTAAACTTAATGCGTCAAAGCCAATTTAAAACTCCATCTTAAATAAATGTATAATATGTATATTGGATTATAATGAAGATAGGGTTTAGTGTTTAGTTAAATAGATGGCAATGAAAATCATGGTAAACATATAAAAAACAATTGTTAATGAATGTTTGATGGCAATACCATTATATTTAAATACAATAATTGATAATTTTATAGTTGGAATGCAAACTTAAACATTCAACATTTGATGTCATATGAATTAAATATCCTTTGAAATTTTGGAATATATGATTTAGATATTCTTTAAATTATTGAATAGTTAAAAGTTTTATTTATCCAAAAGAAGGAAAAAGAAATTGATGCAAAATTTGGATTTTGTAATCCTTATCGACCCCGAACTCTCCTTCAAACCTTTACGCGGTCAATTTCATATGGATCTGTCATCGAGGCATACGAGTAATTTCTAGGAGGTCACTCTTTTTCATTTTCAACTCGAAATGTTGAAGCTAGCGTCAATTTTTTTACGTTTGCATATGCAAGTTCCTTGCTGGAAACCGGAGAAAATAATTGTCCCTATCACACATTTCAGTCTATATAAACCCCCCAAATCACCTTCTTCCCCCATTGATTTCATCTTCACATCAAAATCATCTTTCTCTGCATTCAACAATCCTTTGGCCATTAACATATCGCCATAGCTTCAAACATCAAAAATCTCATTGGGGATAGAGATACGGAGAGAGAGAGAGAGAGGGAACTGCATTTTGTTTTTGCTATGGAGCCTGTTTCTATCTTAATATACGGAACTTTCTTTCTCTCCACTCTTCTTTTATATCCATTCTTAAGGAAGCAAAAGAAAGGAGCTCATACGAAAAGATTTAAGCTTCCACCTGGTTCAATGGGTTGGCCGTATGTTGGAGAAACTATCCAACTCTACTCTCAAGACCCAAATATTTTCTTTTTGACTAAACAAAAAAGGTTCTTAACAATGATCCCTAGAGGACGCTAGATGTATTATTTCTTGTTCATTTCTTTCTCTTTTTTTTATTGCATGTACTGCTATATGCTGAACTTGGTTGGTTTGGTGCCATTGTTTTTATAATTTCATGTTTCAGATATGGAGAAATATTCAAAACCCACATACTTGGTTGCCCTTGTGTCATGCTGGCTAGCCCCGAGGCCGCGAGGTTCGTGCTGGTGACTCATGCTCACTTGTTCAAGCCAACGTACCCCAAAAGCAAAGAGAGGCTGATCGGCCCTTACGCGCTGTTCTTTCACCAGGGTGAATACCACACTCGCCTAAGGAAGTTGGTTCAGAGCTCCCTCGCTCCTGATACTATCAAGAAGCTAATTCCTGATATCGAACGTATAGCTATTACGACCCTGGAATCATGGGCTGCCTCTGGACAAGTTATCAACACCTTTTATGAGATGAAGAAGGTTTGTTCAAACACAAAGGCCATGGTTCTTAAACTTTTTTGAAACTTTTTTTTCCTAGCTTATGTAATATCATTTAATCAAGTGAAAAGTTTTCTCTATTCTGTTATCCTATTCTTAACTTTTTTTACACTGGTGTTCCTTTAGAATTTTTGTTTTTTGTTGATGCTGGCTTTGAGGTTTGGACAAGTTTCCAAATCCCTGGGACCTCCACTTTTGTTTTGTTTGGATCGCGATTTTCTAACATGTGGGTTAACTTGCCTCCCCCAACAGTTCTCTTTCGACATCGGCATTCTTTCCATTTTTGGTCAATTAGATAGAGGTTACAGAGAGAAGTTGGAAGACAACTACCGGAAAATAGATAAAGGTTACAATTCTTTTCCTACAAACATTCCTGGGACTGCATATCACAAAGCACTCTTGGTAAGAACCATTTCCTCACTGGTTTAGCAGATTATACCATATTCTGATCACCTTTTGGAGGCAAGTCAGATGTTTTTTTTTTCTTTGTTCAAAGGCTAGGAAAAGGCTAAATCAGATCTTGGGTGAAATAATTTATGAGAGGAAAGAGAAAAAGGTGCTGGAGAAGGACCTGTTGGGCCATTTTTTGAACTTCAAGAATGAAAAGGAGCAAACTCTGAGTGAAGATCAAATTGCTGATAACATTATTGGAGTACTTTTTGCAGCACAGGACACCACAGCCAGTGTTATAACATGGATTCTTAAATTCCTCCATGATGACCCTAAACTTCTAGAAGCGGTTAAGGTAAAAATCCTATAATTCCCACTAGTGACTTTTTAGAAATTTATCATCAAGAGGGATTCAATTTTGTCCCATATTTGTGATTCTCCATAATCATTACAGGCAGAGCAAAAGGCAATATACGAGTCAAACAATGGAGGAAAAAGACCCCTAACATGGGAACAGACTCGAAGTATGCCTCTTACGTATAGGGTATGTAATGTTTAAAGTCATCGTTGCTAATTGTTTCAAGAAAAAAGCAAAACTTGAAGAAACTTACAAGTTTTTCCTAATTTTTTCAGGTTGTACTCGAGAGCTTTAGGATGGCAAGCATCATATCTTTCACATTTAGGGAAGCAGTAGTTGATGTGGAATACAAGGGTAATTAAAGGCTTAAAACTGGAATATATACATATATATATATATTATTTGTGTTGGATTTTAAGAGGCTTGCATTAATTAGCATTATCAATATTGTTGCACTTTTAAAATGTACAGGATACCTAATACCCAAGTGTTGGAAAGTGATGCCATTGTTCAGGAATATTCATCACAACCCAGAATTTTTTCCTGATCCTCATGACTTTGATCCATCTAGATTTGAGGTGCTTCAAGTCTTGCAGATATGGTTTATAGCAAATTTTCATTATTAGTTTAAATCACTTTGCTTTTGCATACACATAAGCAGCACAATAGCATAGAATGCTAAAAAAAAGCTTACAATTTTTTTTCTTGCTATGGCTTCAAGCAGGTAGCTCCAAAACCCAATACCTTCATGCCATTTGGCAATGGCGTCCACGCTTGCCCTGGTAGCCAGCTTGCCAAGCTGGAGGTTCTCATTTTGATCCACCACCTAGTAACACAATTTAGGTATATTTTTACTTTACATTTTCGTATTATTTTCCTTAAAAATAACCTCCAACAGATATAAGATTCTAATGCAAACTTTTTTCAATACTTCTACTCTTAGATTGTGACCTCTTTTATATTAAAAATACAAAAAAAAAAAGGGGTTTTGTATAGGTCATAATCAAGAATTTTGTTCACAGTGGCATAAGATTTTGTCTGCAAATATTGTAGGTGCTAAATAATTTGGACAAGTCCCTCTCTGTTTTGGCTGTGATGATATATCTTTTCTATATTTGGCAGGTGGGAGGTGGTGGGTTCTCAAAATGGGATTCAATATGGCCCATTCCCAGTCCCTCAACAAGGACTTCCAGCCAGATTTTGGAAAAAAACCAGCAGTCCTATTCAAGATGTGTACCCTTAAAAAGTTACAATCCAGCACTGCAATGCAACCAAAACTTTTCAGCTATCCAAACCAAAACCCTATTATTTTTCACCATGAGGTTTCTGGAATCATCAGATTTTCACCCTGATTTAGTATCATTGTTATTTTTGCAGCTAATTATTGTAACTTTTCATTACAATATGTACAATATGTACAATATTAGTTATGTAATAAGAAAAGAAAAAAAAAGTTATTTCCCCAACTTTCTCATCTCTATAGCTATAGTTATGTTAAAGGTATATAATTTTACTTTCGTATTAGGCTCTGTTTGTTTCATAAATGATTTTCGAATAATATTTATATTATTTGATTTTTTATTTAAAAAAATCTGAATTAATATAAAAGAGAATTGATTTCTAAACGTTAGGGTCTTTTTTGTTTTGCTTCAATTTCTATTCATAGAAGATCAATTCTATAAGATCAATATTTTTTTCTTTCGATTCAAAAAAGAGATTGAACTCTACACTTGCTGAATTGATTTTTTTTATTTTATTTTAGCTTTAGAAAAATGTCATACATTTTTCTAAATACGTAAAAGTTATTTTTAAAAAATTAAATAATTCTGTTAAATTTTATTTTTTTATTAGTTAAATATTTTTTTTCGTGAAATAAAACATCGTAAAATAGGATAACCAGTTTTTCCAAAATTATTTTTCATGCAACAAACTAATCCTTGACAATACAATTTTTTAAAAAAAAAACTATACAATAAAAGAAATGAACGAATAATAGGAAAATATTGCAAGTTTGGAACCCACCGTCATCCACTGGATAAGCAACACGTGTAAAAATGTGCATATTGATCCTTCACGTGGCAGTCGGCGGAAGTGGGCCAAGTTTCCTGCATTCAGATTGAAAAGAAGAAAAAAAATAGAAACAAGACACAAAGGTGCCCTGGGCTGGCGGGCACATTCTCTGTTAAGGGCACAAACTTTGTTAATGTCTGTGTGAGGCGGGCCCACAATACAGAACAAAGTACGTCACACAACCAGCCTAAGAAGCCTACCCATATGATTTTCAACTTTGAAGGCTATGGTGCCTTCGCCGGTGCCAACCCCCCCCCCCCAAATGACTGGTCGTTATCTCAAGGCCCGAATCTGCTTACGAAGAAGGGCACTCTTGTTGGAATAACCCGAGAAACGAGGGCAGTGCAGTATCCAGTGGCCCAAAGTTCGTAAACCCTACATTTTATCTAATTTTAATAATTTTAAACACAATACAAAAAAATAATTAAATAAATAATGAATAAAAATTATAACTGTATTAATATATCAAAATTTTTATAACAAAAAAATAACTTCTTAACATTGAGAGAGACTATAAGCAAACAAAAGTAAAAATGCAAACTAACAATAGTCGAAAACAAAGTATAAACCAAAGTAGTTTGTATTATGCCAGAGAGTATACCGTTTTTTATTCTGGTACTAATACATATTGATGTCGGTGTATTTTGATATATCGATTTTAAATTTATTAGATTTTGAATATTTTTAATTTATATAAAAAATATTTTAAAATATGAAATAAAATAAGATTAAATAAATTTGACATATTAAATACTTATCAATTATATATAATGCTCTAAAAAACTTCATTAAATATAAAAATATTAGTATCAGTCTAAGTAGTGAGGTTGAAAGTTTTGAATGACTATCAAATTCACAAATTATTATATTTAATATTAATTAAATTTACGAGTAATTTTATCTAATATTCATTAAATTTATGAGTAATTTGTATAATCTATTAAATTTATGATCAATAGCAGTTTAATTTTTTTATATGCTTATGTTATGCACCGATTAGTACAACTATTTTTTACCAGTACAAGTGAAATAAGCTATTATCTATCGGTACAATCGGTACCCAAAGCGAAAGGATATCAAAACACTATCGCTACGAACTTAGTTAAAAATCAATACCGATATGCTGTTGACTACCGTAATATAAGCCTTCAAATTTGAGGTAAAATTGATCTGAAACAAGAAGACCTCCCTGGAAGATGAAGAAGCTGAGTTAGAAGGCAAAATAACAGTATTCAAAACAAGCTCATGCGTTACTTTAATTCATCCTTAAGCGGAGAATATTACTTTTTATATTATTATTTATATATTTTACAATTAAATTTAAATATTTTTATTATAAAAATAATAATTCAAAATAAATTAATTTAAATTTATAAAAATTTTATTTAACACTTGAGTCGCACAAATTGATCCTGTTGTAGAGCCCAACCCATGGATACTAACATAGCAACACCATGTTATGATCTTATACAATGGATACTTTTATCATGATTAGTCAATCATAGTGCCACAGCTGTACATATATATATATTCACATGGAACCATCAACATCATGACTATTAAATTAGGCATACCATTAAAATATTTTTACCCTCAAAATCATTCTCTCTCACACACACACGCCACCTTATGCTTGCTTCATCATATCATGTCCTGCTATAACATTATGTTCAGCATAATAATCTATCAAAAATTGAAAGATTGATCTTAGGATAAATGACATAACAAGACTGAAGGGTTAAACTCAAGATACTGAAGCATACTTCATCAGTTTTTTGAGTCATGAAAAATACCTTCCTGCATATATTTCCGCCTGAAATTCTACTAATGTGTACGAATTCCATTGAAAATGTTGTATTGATTTGTCATAACTAGGCGTCATGAAAGTCCCATAACTTCCCCCATTTAAAGCAACTGCAGAAAATAAATGGTGATGAAGATCATTGTAAGCATGATGACCGACAATTCAACAATTCTCCATCAATTGTACTGCTGCAGGCCATTATAAGCCACATTTTTCAACTAACTCGGTTTAATGTTTGAAAATTTAAGTATATTACGTCACTTATTAGCTAAAATAAATAATAAAGATTTTAATTAGCTGTATTTAGAATTTAATTTAATTAATTTATTCAATTATATTTATGAGATGATAATAGATCTAATAAGTTATCACATTCTTTTATAATTATTTGCAAAGCTCGAGTGAAGATCAAAAGTCGAATTTCCACAAGGCAAGTACTGGAACGGCGGTGCATATTCATATCTTAGAACTTATATTCTTCTTAAGGTAACCCAGTCATAAAGCACGGATATATCTATGGAGATTGATGAAAAGAAATTACATTCTGAAATATGATAGAAGAAGATTCCAATAAGGAAATCAGAGGACATGAAATATAAACATTGAAGCAAATATGGTTTGACTTGGACATGAAAATATCTTGTCCGAACTCCTAGTCTTCGCCTGTAAATAGTATGTAACAATATATGAGTTGATTTTTGACCATCGAAGCAAGTTTTAAGTATGGCTTTACACTTTTAATTGATTTTTTTTTCCATCTATATAATTTTAAAGTGACATGTAGTTGATGTTTTGAGTTTTGACTGTCGATTTAGAATACGGAAATATTAGCTTATGTGCTCCAATGTTCAGCAAAACTAAAATATCGAATCCAATTAAAAAGCGAAAATCTTTATTATACAAAAAAATTTTGGCGTCTCATGTCCTGTCATTGTTATGCAATGGGGAAAGGATAGGGCCCACAGTGCCTGAAAGTTCGAAGCCGGGCTGCTGCTGAACGGCCCACAAAGCCCAAAAAGTGAAGTCTTTTAAAATAAAAAAAAACTCCGGTTAGCGCCTCACAAGAAAAACATTCCGTTGGTTCGTTAATAAAAGCTCTCATATATATATGTTTCATTTTTCCGTTTAACTAAACCAGCTGCAAAAGAATTAGGGGATAGAAAACTATATCTCTCTCAATCTGCTCCAATGGAAGCTCAATTCAACGGATTCTTGCAATAAGAATGGGAATCCTGGACGAATTTTGGAGCCTATCGATTGATGCTTTCTCTTTCAAACTTGTGTCCGATGGAGCCATCTATTTGGAGCCACCATGCCAAACCAGACGCGTGGCATTTCATCTTGGCGGCTTACTTCGCGCTCGGTTTCCTTGTCGCCAGGTTCTTCCTTGACAAATTCATTTTTCGCGTAATATGTATATATATATATATATATATATATATATATATATTTTGTTGCCTCTTTCTTGTGTTATTTGCAGTAAACATTGATTCCTAAATTAGTTTATTGTTTCAAAAAAAGATGTCAATTGGTTTTTTTTTTGGTTTTATTATACTTCGTTTTGTCTGCATAACTATAAAACTAAACAAAGGATAGAAATTTTTCTAATTCAAAAGAAATTCCTTCTATCATAGTTCTGTTTCCTAAAATTTAGAAAATCTATCACAATATTTATAGTGGCCTTGAAATTTGATTTATGCAAAGTTTCCAAAGCTGAGGATTTTGTTGCACTTGTGTTGCTTAAACAAAAGTGTATCGAAAAGCCTAAATCAAATTGTCACTCCAAGTGTCCTTGTGTCTCAGGGCTTATTCATGCATGAGTTCAACTATATTTTTTTATTACGAATAGATAAATTATCTTTTGCATGAAAGCTCTTGCTAAAATGCAGCATATGTTTCACCAATATGGTGTATCCTTGTAATTGGTCCTGTATATTTCAAGAAATATTGTGGGTATGTATATTTTGATTCAACGGGGAATTGAAGAGACATTTCTGTTCCTAGATCTTATGTTAATGACATTGGTGACATTGGAATTTTGAACTCTTCTTGTTTTTGCAGATCTTATAAAAACTGAATTAAGGGTCATCGACGACCAATAAGTTGCTTAAAGCATTTCCAGAAGAATTTCTCGAAGGTGATTTTGCTTTTCACGTAAAGTTGCAAAAATACTGCAATTTAAAGTCGCAAGTGCAGGGATTGAAACCTGGAACAAGCTTTTATTAGCGAATAGCCAACAATCTATGCTTCTTTGTATAAGTTGATTTCTTTCTAATCTTGATATTTGAAACTTCTACCTTCATGAAATGATGAGCATCTATTTAAAGTCATGCTTGGAATGTAAAGCTTTGCTTATAATAGTAAAAGAAAGCGATGGTTCTGTTTGGTATATCGGTGGAAACAAATAGTTGATCAGATTTTTCCTTTTAATAGTTTCATTTCATATTTCTTATTACATGCAAGTGCAAGTGCATTTAAACTGGGTATACAAAACACTTGGTTTCTTGTTAATACATTTTATTTTTTCTTCATGTTCATTTAGAGGTTGGCCATCTGGTTGTTGAGCAATGGATCTGCTTCTTAGAAGATGAATGAGGCTGCGCAGTCAAACATTGTGAAATGCTCAGAACCTACGTGGAAGCTAGCATACTATGGTACTGTTGAAACATGTGTCCTCAAAATCACCTACTATGAGCCATGGTTCAAAGATACAAAAGGGTACTCCAAGGGCTGGCCAGATCAAGAGTAAGTGAGTAACCTATATTTCCGGATTTTATCCAATGCGGTATTCATCAATCTCATACTTTGTTTTAGTATGCTGTCTCTTTTACCCTTTTACGATGATGACTGTCTTCGTCATCAATTGACAAGAAGTTACTGTTCTTCTTGGATGCCAAGGCTCTATGTTTCTGATCTATAAGCTGACATTGCATGAAAGGTTTTTGTCTTGTTTATAATTATTCTTTAATAGATGGATAAATCTATTATTGTTCATTTCAATAGTGGCTGAACAATGCTATGAAAACCACTCTCCTATGTCGGATGAAGGGATGTATCTGCACCCAAAAGGGGTGAAAAAAGTTTCCTGTCTTAATTTCCTTTTCTTTTCTTTTTTCCCCTTTTTTTTTTTTTTTTCCAAATCTGTGCGTTCTATGTCTCAAAATTTCCTTTTTTCCTATTTCATTTGAAATTAATTGTGGAAAAGTTTGTGGAAAATGTATTACTCTTTCATGTGGACCTCTATGTAAATGTATCGTGAATGCTTAATCATTCCTGTATTTATGTATTTGAAAGAAAATTTGCATCGAACGTCTGATTATTTTTGTTGTTTTTCGTTCTCGTTTTGGTTTTAGCTCCCTTTTCCTCCTAGCTGATGATACTAATCTGAACCTTTTATCTTGCACTAGTAGCAGATAAGCGTAAGTTAAACTCGTACTTATCATCTGCAAAACGAGTTTGTGCACGTGTAACAATTTCTTATAGAATACTTTAGTACTTTAAATAAATAATTCTGCTTTATCAAGCAATTTATTGAAATTAATGCGGCATTCCCCTGATGTACATTTCCCAGCACGTTTTGCTCTGTTCTCTTTAAATTCCCCTCTTTCTTTAGTTGCCGGGTTCTGCATAGTGTGAGGATTACGGCCTGTTATACTTGCTGACTGCCTTTTTTAATTTAACCTCCATTTTTTTTTTTTTTGGTTCAGGCTTCTCCCAAGCCTTTTCCACTTGTGAAAATGTGGGTTCTACATCGACAAGATTGCTGCACTCCTTAACTGGGAGACTCAAAGGAAGGATTTTTCTGTGATGATGTCTCATCATGTAATAACTGTTATCCTGATTGGATATTCAGATATTACAAGGTAACTTACCCGTTTCTGTGGAAGCGCACCAAATTCCCAATAATTAACTCATAGGAGGCAGAATTTCTTTTTGTAATCATTGTTGCTTATCTCTTGGGTATCTTCTGGATTCTCATCATTGGAGTGTTTATCTCCAGATTGCTAAGAATTTTTTTAGTATTCCTTGTTTGTTGTTTTATTTTCATTGTGAAATGCTACATTTGAAAATTTTAATATTATCTTTTACTCTATATATGTCCTAAAATTTGTTTGCTTTCTGCTTGCATATATATCGCCAGTTCATTTTGCTACACAATTTGTCGTTCTTTGAGTTTACTTTCAGCAAGCCTCCATAAGCTGACAGATAATTACGTGCCACTATTATACTCTTAGGTTCTGACACATGTTAGATTTTTCCATCAACCCATGGTGAAAATCCAGGCATTTTTCTTTTTGGATAATTAAAATGCAGGCATTTTTCACATGGTTAATATCATGCTCGTCATTGCTCTTATCAAATTCATAACTTTAGTATCTTATTTTAATTTTGCTACTGATGGAGTTGTCGTTATATGATTGCTAAAGATCATTGATAGCTATTGCTTGCAAGTTTTTGGAGTAGATGTTTACATCAGAATTGAGGAGTATTTAACAGAATTATTGTGAGGGAAAAACCTAGCCCTTGAGAGTTATAGACTTCTCTTTACAAGAGTTGGTTTGATAAATTACATTAAATTGTAGATATCCGAGTGGGAAGAAGATTTTAATTTGCTTGTTTACAGCTTTTTCCGCATTGGTACAATTTTCCTTGCCTTGCATGATGCAAGCGATGTGTTCATGGAAGCAGCTATAAGTTTTCAAAGATTATGAAAAGAAGCTTGCTGGAAGCGTGTGCTTTGGACTGTTTGCCGTCTCTTGGCTCTTGCTACGTCTAATATTCTTTCCATTTTGGGTCATCAAAAGGTTTGCCCTAGTAGTTAATAATTTGGTTTGAGTACATTATCTGCAGACTGACAGATCGCTGATCTACTCGTGGTTCTTTCCGAGTCATATCCAACATCCCTGTACCATGTTTTCAATACTATGTTGTCGATGCTACTCGTGTTCCATGTCTACTTGTGGGTTCTCATATGCTCGATGATCACGTAACAATTGAAAAATAGAGGAAAGGTTGGAAGAGACATTAGATCTTGTAAGCCTTTTTGCATCTTTTGTTGTCAGCTTTTCCGTACTCCCAACTGTCTCCTGACTATTCAGAGTTAATATCAGACTTGTAAACGGGGGAAAACCTGTAATATTATTCTAAAATGTTTATCCGTATAAAATAACTAATTAACATTAAAGGAAAAAAAAAAAAAAAACTCTTTGGATTATAAAATTATAATTCTTGAATTCGGTTTGTCATAATTTGCAAACTCACACATTCTTTATCCATATGCTTTCAATGAGCAGGTTCAACTCTTATCTCTTGTTAAATGCAGATTCTGAGGATAATGATTAGACAGAAGATTTCATAATTTTGTTTGGTTGGTTCTTAGTGGCGATTTTAAGCTCTGAGGAGATCACTCGTTTTAGGTTTGTCTGTGCACTCGATTGCTGATTAGATTGGTTAGAAGAAATTCTCTATAGGTTTAAGTTTTTGATTCATTCTTCAGGTAGGATGATCAAAGCATCTTGATTTCTTTTTGCTGTAAAATGATAGGCAAATTAATCTAGATTTGTTTTCTCCGGATAAACTCCTGTTTTGGGATAAGTCATTCTAAGGAGAAATGAAGGTAACATAATTTTTTTTTTTTGGCTAAATTTGTTAATTTAATATTTTGCCAGTAACATTGAAAGCAAGCTCATTCACCGTCGTGACATGTATTCTTAGGATTTTTAAAAAAAAAAACTAAAAATTAATTTAAAAAATTAAGATATGATAATTTTTTAATTTTTAATTTTTTTTTATAAAATTAAAAATTTACACTGTCGGTATATAAAAACGAACTCTTAAATTGGGATAAAGTCTTAGCTTTATCTTTTACTTACAGTTGAAGGTGTTGTTTTGGTGGAAAAGTTAAAAGAGACCGTTAAAAATCTCTCCAGAGTAAACGGAAGAGGAAAAAAAAAATTAAGACGATCTTAGCATCAGTTTCCCTTTAGTTCTTCAATTTGATGCGTTTTCGATGTATCGATGTAAGCATTACTCTCTCTCTCTCTCTCCCTTTTTATATTTTGTTTTTAAGTAGAATTTGTTCCACCCAGTCCCCGACAAAGAAAAGCAAAAATGTTTTGTTAAGCAACTGAACATTGTTTGATGGGACGTTACGGCTCATCTAAACTTATTTGCTGTTACAAAAGTTAAATATATAAAATGAGAGGCAATTTGAGATACCAAAAGATGTTTTAAATATCGAAAAAATAAAATTTATTTATATTAATATAAAATTAAATTAATTTTATATATAATTTATATTTATTTAATTTGATCATAATATTTTATTTTTTATTTATTTTGATTATGCATGTTAAATTTTGAATAAATTAAAAATGTTTAATTATTTGTTCAACATAAAAAGTTAATCGTTAAATATATATTAAAAATATTAATATTTTTAATTAATATGATCGAGATATCAGATCAATTCAAAACTTAATTTGTATGATAAATATAATTATATTATTAAATCTAAGATTAATTTTGTTAAAATATAAATTTTACCAAAACTATACAAGTATGTAAAATTTATTTAATTATATTATTAAATTTGCTGCGAGCTATTCGTCCATTCTAATAACATATATTTGCTTGCTTGTCAAATAATTTTTATAAACTAATAATAATTTTACAAAATCACCTTTAAAATAATTAGTAAAATACTAGCTAACATCTATCATTTACCTTTGGAATTGATGTATTCAATGTGAACTAACTCTAATGATACATCCGTTTACTTATTCTGGCTATTAAATAATTAATTAATTAAATTTGCATGAAATCACATTCTATTCGTTCAAACTATATTAATTTAATTCTTTTCACATGTTACTAATCTCCGGTTAAAAGCCAAACCAAGCAGCGTCTCCAATGTTACATTGTTGAAAAAAAAAACGCAGCGTTCTGCGTGTCTCACCGTCCAAAGCTACTCGTAGCGCTCAACGGAGATTTAAACCAAAACGTTTAACTTTCAGCGCCCTCAAAGTCAGAGACAGCCCGGATGTTGACAGAGACCGGGACAGCTGTCGCCAGTTGCTTAGGTGTGTTTGATTAAGTTAAATTCGCTGCGGGATGCGGGGACTTGGGCGACCTTTTTTTGTTGGTTTGGTTCCGGAGTTTGACCTATCCAATAGGGTCATTGGTCAAAGCGTTTGTACGTAAGTACTTATTTTGATTGTTTAGTAGGAATAAGAATAGGAAGAAGTAGTTGAAATTGCCAAAGGGATCAAAAGGAAGCGGAAGAGGTGATGAACACTTTTCCTCTGCCCTTTTTGTCAGTGTTCGTTCTCTTTTGGCCGTTGACAGTTGGCTTTGGTCCCCTTGT
>JBBYHL010470054.1:0-13700 GCA_038381835.1 Adansonia madagascariensis | reverse complement strand
AAAGTGCATAACACTTTCTTTGTCTAGGCCATTAGTAAAATTAGCATCCCCATTCATGTTATGTGCCATCCCCTTGCGTGTTTGTTGTCTTCTCCTTGTCAAAATGCATGTTTGATGGCTGTCAAAAACTGATTTTTGAAACCCCCAAGCCAAGCATGTTAACCTAAACCAATGAGGATTAGCATGGACTTAGCATTTTCCTTAAAGATAGCAAAATATCTTGGGGATAATTAAGTTTTCCAGATCTGGAATCTTCATTAAACAAGCTTGAATCTTCTGATTTTGAAATGAAAATGATCCTACACTCATCCCCGAAATGTTTGTGCCTTGTTTTTGAGTGAAAACCTTTAGTGGTATGATTAACGGACTGTTTCATTGTCCCAAATTACTCCGAGGCTGTGCAAATGAGTTCGTGATGCTCATGCCACTCTTTCCCATCAGTCATGGATGTTCGAATGTCAATGACTCGAGTATAGACCCGTAAACATAAGGAAAACAAGAAATATCCCCTGCTTTGCTGTGTCCCCTGCTGGCAGCACAACTATTACAAATTGAAAAATCACTTTAAAATCTGAAACAATTTTTCATGAATTTTATGATATTTTTCTGTCAAAGCATGTCGAATTATCTTCAAAACGGTGTCTCATTCACCCCTGGATCATTGCAGTTGAGAAAGTTAAGATTTTTCAAGTCTAAACTGTCCAGAACCTCTAGAATCCGAATATGTATTCTGGTTGGGCCGTTCAGGCCTACTAAAACATTTTTCCAAATTTTTAAAGCATTTTTCCTAAAATGTTCATGAAATTCCCTTTTTGGAAAGGTATTATTTGTGATTTTTTGACACCAAATGAGTCTGGGGTGATTTTTCAAATTTTGACACACCTTGTCACTCCTATGCTCTGCCAACAGCTCAATCAGTCCGAACTTAAAAATTTATTCCCTCGGAAAGTGACTTCTTGGGATATTGGAAGTATTTTTAGAATGACCCTCATCGAGTTACCTTTCTAATGGTGTCTTGTCGACCTTCTAAATCCTTCAAACCAATTTAGAATAAATTCGGGAAGCAAGATAGCGTGATGCTGTCCCCTGTTTTTGATTTTGGTCAAAATTAAGTTGTTTTCACAAATTTCGTCTCAAGACATTCGAATGTCTTCGTATCACCCCGATCAGACTCGAGAACATACTTTAACATCCCACAAGCTCATATTAAGGCACAAACATATTTTACATCTTTACCATCCTCATTCACAATAAATCTTTTTGCCAGAAATTGTTGAATGTCACCCATTTTCTAAATCATGAAGTTTTGTCACCCACGGGGATACTCCAACCCCGCCTTTTCGAGGGGACACTCCAACCCCATTTTTTGAAATTGTCAAAGCAAAAAATATTCCTTTATCAAAATTATTTGTCATCCATAAGGATACTCTAACCCCATCTTTCGAAGGGATACTCCAACCCTGTCTTTAAATTGCAATTAAATTTTCCTTCTTGGATTTCCATGAATATGGCAAACAAACCTTGTTTAATCAAGTAACCCAGATACATCTTGAAAATTATCGATTCGGTTATTCCCAGATAATCGATGCCAATAGCGAGATAAATTCCCATAGTCCACCCATTTTCTTTATCATTGCATTGAATGATCCATGTTATGTTATTTTATTTATTATCTTACTAATATGATTTCTTTGTGATGATTATTCGCATTCATATTTTCAAACGTTTCCAAATAAAATTAAAGGTAATGTTCCACGTGGGTATCTCTCTAGTGCCCAAAGGGGAACATTCCATTTTCAAAGTAAAATTTAGAGGTCATTTTTATAAAAAATCTCTATATTCCCCATCTCTCTGGGGCGTATATGAGATTAAATCTTTTTCATCAAAACCTAGAGTATTTCTATAAGATTCATGCATTAGATGAGGGTTATATCAAAATAACGACAAGTTAAGATCGAAAGAATCGAAATCGAGATAAGACATAGCTACTAAGGAATCGATTTCGGGCGTCGCGAAGAGGTTTGTACCTTATCACGCGTAACCAACTCTCGAACCTAAACGTTAAATCTTTGCATTACGTAGACCACAAGATTGATGTTTTGAGTTTTGTAACTCAGAACATAGGTTTTAATAGGCATCCGATCATGCCTAGCCAGAAATGATCGGTGGTGACTCCAAGCATTGGCCATTTCGTGATGGTCATCCGAGACCAATAAGATGAGTGATTCATCTTATGGTCCCACTCACTGTATCATAAGTTGAGAATCTGTACATTCTCGTTCTCATCACATCACGAGAGAAAAGTCTCGGTCAAGAAGACATTTTCCAAGTCAGGAAAATATTTTAAGTCGTAGCACCCATAGATCCGCAAGGATCCACCCCGTGGTATGTTGTGACAATGTCGTGCGACCCAATGAAGAGAAAGTGTTTATAATGCCCAATCATGAAAAAAAATTAAGATTAAAATGGGAATCCAAGTTTGATCCATTTGACGGACGAACTTTAATTCTAAGAAAAATGGTGGAAAGAAAAGCTTTTCTTGCTAAATCAAAGCATCAAAATCATGTATCCCAATGAGGAAAATATGTTTATAATGCCCTATCACGAAACAAATGGAGATTATTATGAGAGTCCATGTTTGTCTCATTTAATGGAAAAACTTTGATTCTAAGGAAAATGGTGCAAAGAAAAGCTTTTCTTGATAAATCAAAGCATTAATATCGTGTATGCCAATGAGGAGAATGTGTTTATTATGCTAGTCACGAAAAGAATAGAGAGTATTAAGAGAGTCCAAGAATTTCTTGTTTGATGGATGAACTTTGGTTTTACAAAAAATAGTGGAAGAAAAAGTGTTTCTTGCCAATCCAATGCATCAATATCATGTATTCTAATGTGGAGAACGTGTTTATAGAGCCTAATCACAGAAAAATGGAGATTGTTATAAGAATCAAGGTTTGTCCACTTGGTAGACGAGCATTGATTTTAAAGAAAAATGGTAGAAAGAAAAGCTTTTCTTGCTATACCAAAGCATCAGTGTGATGTATCCCAATGCCAAGGTCATGTTTATAGTGCCCAATCATGATAGGAATCATTGTTTGCTAATTTGACAGATGTACATTAGCTATAAGGAAAGTGGTAGGAAGAAAAGCTTTTCTTGCCAAATCAAAGCATCAATATAGGAGAATGTGTTTATAGTGGCTAACTAAGAAAAGAATGGAGATTGTTATGAAGAATCCAAGTTTGTCTTATTTAATGGATGATCTTTGATTCTAAGGAAAACGGTGGAAAAAAAATCTTTTCCTACTAAATCAAAGCATTAATATCATGTATTCTAATATGGAGATTGTGATTATCGTTTCCAATCACGGAAAGAATAGAGATTATTACAAGTATCCACGTTTGTCTTATTTGATGGATGGACTTTAATTCTAAGGAGAATGGTGCAAAGAAAAGCATTTTGTGCCAAACCAAAGCATCACCATCATGTATGCACATGAGGAGGTTGTGTTTATTAAGCCCAATCACAAAAAGAGTGGAGATTACTACGAGAATCCAAGTTTATCCCATTTAATGCATAAACTCTAATTTTAAGGAAAATAGTGGGAATACAAGCTTTTATTGCCAAATCAAAGCATCAGTATAACGTATCCCAATAAGAAGAACATGTTTAAAGTGCTCAATCATGGAAAGAGTATAGATCATTACAGGAATACAAGTTTGTCTCATTTGATGGACGATCATTGATTCTAAGGAAAATAGTGGAATGAAATTATTTCTTGCCAAACCATAGCATCAATGCCATGTATCTTAATGAGGACAATGTGTTTATAAAGCCCAATCATGAAAAGAACAGAGATTATTACAAGAATCCTAGTTTGTCCTATTTAATGGATGAACTTTAATTTTAAGAAAAATGGTTTAAAGAGAAACATTTTCTACCAAACTAAAGCATTAATGTCTTGCATCTCTATGAGGGGAATGTGTTTATAGGGCCCAATCACGAAAAGAATGAAAATCATTATGAGAATCCAAGTTTGGCTCATTTGACAGATGAACTTTAAGCTAGAGGAAAATGGTGGAGAAAAGCTTTTCTTGCCAAACTAAAGCATCAATATCATGTATCCCAATGAGGAGAATGTCTTAATAGTGCCCAATCATGAAAAAAATGAAGATTATTCTAGAGTTCAAGTTTACCTTATTTGAAGGATGAATTTTGATTCTCAAAAAAATTATAGAAAGAAAAGCATTCCTTACCAAACCAAAGCATCAATATCATGTATCTCGATATACAGGATAAGTTTATAGAGCCTAATCATAAAAAGAATAGAGATTATTATAAGAATCCAAGTTTCCCCTATTTGACCAATGAACTTGGATTCTAAGGAAAATGGTAGAGAGAAAAGCTTTGCTTGCCAAACCAAAGTATCCATATCTTGTATCCTTCTAAAGAAAATGTGTTTATAGTGACAAATCACAAAAAAGTGGAGATTATTATGAGAATATAAGTTTGTCTTATTTGATGGATGAACTTTGATTTTAAGGAAAATGATGGAAAGAGAATCATTTCTTGCTAAACCAAAGCATCAATATCATGTATTCTAATGTGGAGAATGTGTTTATAGAGCGCAATCACAAAATGGCTTGAGATTATTATTAGAATCCAAGTTTGTCCCATTTGATGGATGAACTTTAAATTTAAAAAAAATAGTGGAAAAAAAAGCTTTTCTTGCCAAAGCAAAACATCAATATCGTTTATGCCAATGAGGAGAGCATGTTTATAGCACCAAAACACAAAATGAATGGAGATTATTGTAAGAATCTATGTTTGTCTCTTTTGACAGATAAACATTGATTTTAAGGAAAATTATGGGAAAAAAAAGCTTTTCTTGCCAAATCAAAGCATCAATACCATGTATATTGATGAAGAGAACACGTTCGTGTGCCAATCATGAAAAGCATTGAGATTGTTATGAAGATCCAAATTTGTCTCTTATAAGGGATGAACTTTGATTATAAGGAAAATGGTGGAGAAAAAGGCTTTCTTGCCAAGTTAAAGCATCAATTTCTTGTATCCCAATGAGGAGAACATGTTTAAGAGTGCCCATTCACTATAAGAATAGAGATTATTACAAGAATCCTAGTTTCTTTCATTTGACAGATAACTTTGTTTCTAAGGAAAATGGTGGAAAGAAAAGCTTTTCTTGCCAAATCAAAGCATCAATATCGTGCATCTCAATATGGAAAATGAGTTTATAATATCCTATCACAAAAGGAATATGGATTATTAAACATGTACCCAATCACGAAAAAAATGGTGATATTATGAGAATCCAAGTTTGTCCTTTTTGACGCTTGAACCTTGATTCCATGGAAAATAATAAAAAGTAAAGCTTTTCTTAAAAAATCAAAGTATCAATATGGCATATCCCAACAAAAAGAACGTATTTATAGTACCTAATCACGAAAAAATAGAGATTATTATGAGAATACACGTTTATCTCATTTGATGAACAAACTATGATTCTAGGGAAAATGGTGGAAAGGAAAACTATTCTTGCAAAATAAAAGCATCAATATCATGTATACTGAGGAGGAGAATGGGTTTATAATGCTAATCATAAAAGGAGTAGAGATTGTTATGAGGATCTAAGTTTATATTTGATAGAAGAATTTTGATTCTAAGGAAACTGGTGGAAAGAAAAGCTTTTCTTGCCAAATCAAAGCATCAATATCATTTATCCCGATGAGGGGGACATGTTTATATTGCCCATTCAGTAAAAGAATAGAGATTATTATAAGTATTCTAGTTGTCTCGTTTGACAGATGAACTTTGATCCTATGGAAAATTATGGAAAGGAAAGCTTTTCTTGTCGAACCAAAGCATCCATTCTATAACCTAATAAAGAAAACTAGTTTATAACATCCTATAATGAAAATAATTGGGATTATTAAACATGTGCCCAATCACGAAAAGAATGGTGATTATTATGGGAATCCAAATTTGTCTTTTTTGACGGTTGAACTTTGATTCTAAGGAAAATGGTTAAAAGAAAAGCTTTTCTTAAAAAATAAAAGCTTTAATATCATGTATCCTGATGAGGAGAAAGTGTTTAAATTGCCAATCACAAAAAGAATGGTGATTATTGTGAGACTAAAAGTTTGTCTTATTAAAGGACAAACTTCAATTCGAAGGAAAAATGATGGAAAATAAAGTTTTTCTTGTAGAATCAAAGCAGTAATATTGTGTATCCCAATGCAGAGCACGTCTTTATATTGCCCAATCATGAAAATAATGGAGATTATTATGAGAGTCCAAATTTGTCTCATTTGATGGACAAACTTTGATTCCAAGGAAAATGGTGAAAAGAAAAGCATTTCTTGCCAAACCAAAGCACCAATATCATGCATCCCCATGAGGAGAATGTGTTTGTGGGGTCCAATCTTGAAAAGAATAGAGATTATTACAAGAATCAAAGTTTGTCTCACTTGCTAGATGAACTTTGATTTAATGAAAAATGGTAGAAAGAAAAGATTTTCTTGCCAAAACAATGCATCAATCTCTTGTATCCAATGAAAAATTTTTTTGTAATGCATAATCACAAAAAGAATAAAGATTATTTTAGAATCTTAGTTTAACTCACTTGACAAATGAACTTTGATTCTATGGAAAATTGTGAAAAGTAAAGCTTTTCTTTCCAAACCAAAGCATCCATATCTGGTATCCCAATGTGGAGAACTAGCTTTTAGAATCCTATCACAAAAGGAATAGGGATTATTAAACATATGCCTAATCACGACAAGAATGATGATTATTACAAGAGTCCAAGTTTATCTTTTTTGTGATTAAACTTAGATTCTATGGAAAATGGTAGAAAGAAAATCTTTTCTTGAAAAATAAAAGCATCAGTATCACGTATCTTACTAAAAAGAACGTGTTTATAGTGCTCAATCACAGAAATAATCGAGATTATTACGAGAATAAAAGTTTGTCTCATTTGACAAATAAACTTCGATTCTAGGGAAAAAGGTGAAAAGAAAAGCTTTTCTTGCCAAATCAAAGCATCAATATTGTGCATCCCAATGAAGAGCATGAGTTTATAGTGCGTAGTCTAAAAAAAATGAAGGTTATTACGAGAGTCCAGGTTTGTCTTTTTTGATGGACAAACTTTGATTCCAAGGAAAATAGTGGAAAGAAAAATGTTTCTTGAGAATTCAAAGCATCAATATCATGTATCCCTATAAGGAGAATGTACTCGTAGGGCCCAATCTCAAAATGAATAGAGATTATTATGAGAATCCAAGTTCATCTCATTTGATGAACAAATTTTGATTTTGAGGAAAATGCTGGAAAGAAAACATTTCTTGCCAAACCAAAGCATCAATATCATGTATCCTAGTTAGCAGAACAAGTTTATAGAGCCCAATCATGAAAAGATTAGAGATTATTACCAAAATCCATGTTTGTCTCATTTAATAAACAAACTTTGATTCAAAGGATATGGGGGAAAAAAGAGCTTTATTTGCCAAACCAAAGCATCCATATCTTGTATCCAAATAAGAAGAAAGTGTTTATAATGCCCAATAACAACAAAATTCAAATTACTACTAGAATCCATGTTTATCTTATTTATTAGACTAACTTTGATTCTAAGAAAAATATTGGAAACAAAAGCTTTTATTGCAAATCAAAGCACCAATATCGTGTATCCCAATGAGGAGAACATGTTTATGATGCCCAATCATAGAAAAAATAGAGATTATTATGAGAATCCAAGTTTAACCCATTTGATGGATGAACTTTGATACTAGGGAAAATGGTGAAAAAAAAAAGCTTTTCTTGCCAAACCAACGCATTAATATCGTGTATTCCAATGAAGGGAATATGTTTATAGTGCCCAGTCATGAAAATAATGGAGATTATTACAAGAATCCTAGGTTGACTCATTTGATGGATGAACTTCAATTTTATTGAAAACGGTGGAATAAAAGGCATTTCTTTCCAAACCAAAGCATCAATATCATGAGGAAAATGTGTTTATAAACCTAATCACAAAAAGAATAGAGATTACTACAAGAATCAAAGTTTATCCATTTTGATAGATGAACATTGATTCTAAGGAAAATGGTGTAAAGAAAACTTTTTTTTGTTAAACCAAAGCATCAATATCATGTATTCCAATGAGGAGAACATGTTTATAGTGCCCAATCATGAAAAGAATAGAGATTATTATGAGAATCCAAGTTTGTCTCATTTGATAGATGAACTTTGATTCTAAAGAAAATGGTGGAAAAAAAAGTTTTTCTTGCCAAATTAGAGCATCAATATCATGAATCCCAAATAGAGGAACATGTTTGTAGTGGCCAATGAAAAAAAAGAATGGAGATTATTATGAGAATCCAAGTTTGTCTCATTTGATAGTTTAAGAAAAAAGGTGGTAAGAAAAATATTTCTTACAAAATTAAAGCATCAATATCATGTATCCCAATGAGGGGAACTTGTTTATAGTGCCAAGTCAAGAAAAGAAAAAAAATTATTACTAGAATCCAAGTTTGTCATAGTTGACAGACAAACTTTGTTTATGAGGAAAATAGTGGAAAGAAAAAGTTATTTTGCCAAATCAAAGTATCAATATCATGCATCCTAGTGAGGAGATAGTGTTTATAGTGCCTAATCAAGAGAAGAATAAAGATTATTACAAGATTCTAAGTTCGTTTCATATGATAGATGAATTTTGATTCTCAAGAAAATAGTGGAAAAAAAATCGTTTCTTGCCAAACTAAAGCATCAATATGATAGATCCCCTTGAAAAGAATGTATTTATAAAGCCCAATCACAAAAAGAACAAAGATTATTACAAGAATCCAAGTTTGCCCATGTTATGATGAACTTTGATTCTAAGAAAAATTTCTGAAAAAAAAAAGCTATACTTGCCAAAGTAAAGCATCCATTTCCTGTATCACAATGAGGAAAGTATCTTTATAGTGCCCAATCATGGAATGAATAGAGATTATTGTGAGATCCAAGTTTGTCTCATTTGATGGACGAACTTTGATTTTAAGGAAAATAATGGAAAAAATACTTTTCTTGCCAAATCAAAGCAATAATATTGTATACCTAAAAAGAGAATATATTCATAGTCCCTATTCATGAAGAGCATAGAGATTATTAGGATAATCAAGTTTGTCCTATTTGATGGTTGAACATTAATTCTAAGGAAAATATTGGTAGGAAAACATTTCCTTACCAAATCAAAGCATCAATATCATGTATCCTAACGAGGAGATCATGATTACAGTGCCCAATCATGAAAAGAATGAAGATTATCACAAGAATCTAAGTTTGTCTCATATGACAGATAAATTCTTATTCTTATGAACATGATGGAAAGAAAAGCTTTTCTTGCCAAATCAAAGCATCAATATCCTTGTATCCCAATTAGGAAAATGTGTTTATAGTGCTCAATCATGAAAAGAATCGAGATTATTATAAGAATATGAGTTTGGCTCATGTGATGGATGAACTTTGATTCTAAGGACCATGGTGGAAAAAAATAGTTTTTTTGCCAAATCAAAGCATCCATATCATGTATCCCAATGAGGAGAACTTGTTTTAGTGCCCAATCATGAAAAGATTAGAGATTATTACAAGATTATTACCAAAAGTTGTCTTACTTGATGGATGAACATTGATTTTGGGGAAAATGGTGGAAAAAAAAAATTTCTTGCTAAACCAAACATCCATATCTTGCAACCTAATGAGGAAAATGAGTTTATAGCATCCTATTATGAAAGAATAGGGATTATTAAACATGTGCACAATCAGGAAAAGAATTAAGATTATTACGTGACCCAAATTTATCTTATTTGGCTGCTGAACTTTGATTCTAAGGAAAATGGTGGAAAGAAAAGCTTTTCTTACCAAATCCATATCCCAATGAGAAAAACATGTTTATAGGGCCTAATCATGAGAAGAACAAAAATTATTTCGAGAATACAAGTTTGTCTTATTAGACGGATAGACTTTGATTCTGAGGAAGGCCTAATCATGAGAAGAACAAAAATTATTTTGAGAATACAAGTTTGTCTTATTAGACGGATAGACTTTGATTCTGAGCAAAATGATGGAAAGAAAATCATTTCTTGCCAAAGCAAAGCATCAATATCATGTATCCCGATGAGGAGATTGTGTTTATAGAGCCTAATCATGAAAAGAATGGAGATTATTATGAGAATCCAAGTTTATCCCATTAGATGGTCGAACTTTATTCTAAAGAAAATGGTGGAAAAAAACATTTCTTGCCAAACTAAAGCATCAATATTATGTAACCTACGAAGAGAATTTGTTTATTGGGCCCAATCAATAAAAGATCAAGGATTACTATGAGAATTCATGTTTGCTTATTTGGTAGATGAACTTTGATTTAGAGCAAAACGGTGGAAAGAAAAGCTTTTCTTGCCAAATCCAAGCATCAATATCATGTTTCCCAACTAGGGGAATGTGTTTATTATGGCCAATTAAGAATGAAATAGAGATTATTATAAGAACCCAAGTTTGTCTCATTTGACAAACCTACTTTAATTTTAAGGAAAATGGTGGTAAATAAAGTGCTTCTTGCCAAACCAAAGCATTAATATCATGTATCCCATTGAGGGAAACTTGTTTGTAGTGCCCAATCAAGAGAAGAATGAAAATTATTGTCTAAATCTAGGTTTGTCACATTTGACGAACAAACTTTGATTATAGGGAAAATGGTGGAAAGAAAAGCTTTACTGGTCTAAAATGAATCCATTTTGTGTATCCCAATTAGGAGAATGTGTTTATAGTGCCCAATCATGAAAAGAATAGGAATTATTACAAGAACCTAAGTTTGTCTAATTTGACAGACAAACTTTGATTTTAAGGAAAACAGTGGAAAAAAGCTTTTCATGTCAAATCAAAGGATTAATATCGTGTGTCCTAATTATGAGAACATGTTTATAGTGCCTAATCACGAAAAGAATAGAGATTTTTACTAGAATCCAAGTTTATCTTATTTGATGGACAAACTTCAATTTTGAGGAAATAGTGGAAAGAAAAGCTTTACTTGCCAAACCAAAGCATCCATACTATGTATCCCAATAAGGCAAATGTGTTTATAGTTTCCAATCATGAAGAGAATTAAGATTATTACAAGAATACAAGATTCTTTCATTTGATGGGCTAACTTTGATTCTAAGGAAATGGTGGAAAAAAAACTTTACTTGTTAACCAAAGCATGTTAGGAATGCCCTAAGAATGAAAGACATTTTGATATAATTCATTAATTTGAACCAATTATTTTTATATATATGTTTAAGTTAACATTATATTTGTTAGCTATATTAGCTTTGAATTAATCTTAGTTTAGATATAACTAAAACTTAAGCTTAATTAGCTTGTGCTTAATTATTTTCAAGATTATTATTTTTCAATGAAATATTTTGTAAACACTTTGAAAAATACTAGAAAGTGTTTTAACTCTTTCAAGCACTCAAAAATAAGTTCTTAATACATATTTTTATATAAAACATTTTTGAGATAAGTTTTACATGTTTTAAAGTCATGAAAAACCTTTTAAAATTGATTTTCATGTGAATGTATCGATACAGTATGTGTATGTATCGATACAATACTTGATAGTAGCTAAATAACCTTAAAATGCAGAAATCACTATTTATGTATCGAGACAGATCTTTCTGTATCGATACAAGATTGTTTAACGATCATATTTTGGATCATTAAAAACAATGTATCGATACCCACCTAATTGTATCGATACAGAGGCATGGGGAACAACGGGAAATGACATTTTGAATGCTCCAACGACTATATTCTTTCACCAAATGTTCCCAATAGCTAGAATCATGATCAAGGCTATAAATAAGCCACTCCAACACCTTCAACAACAAGAGGAACCAAGAGAATTGTGCTTAAAGTCAAATCTTTCATCTTTTACATAATTTTCACTAAGTAGTTCATCTTTGTATAGGATTAATTCTTCCTATTTTTGTATTCTTCATTTTGTATCTTTAGATACATATTTCCCTGGAGCCAAAATTCTTGTAAACACCTAACTTTAGCGGTTTTATTTGTTTACACTCAAATACTTACAAAAAGGGAGGTTTCTACTTAGCCATTCAAAAGTAGAGAAGGTTTCTATTTAACCTTCAAAAGTAATGAGAGAGGGTTCTATCTTAGCAACAAAAGATAAATGGTAAAGGTTTTTATCTTATCCTTGAAAGATAGAGAGTATAAAGGTTATACCTTGTCCTTAAAAGGTAAATAATTTAAGTTAGTGAATTATGAAAATTTGAGGCAAGTGAGGCCGAGGTAGAGGACGTAGGCAATTAAGGCTTAACCTCTCTAAATCTTTGAGTTTGCTTCTCTTTCCCTTCTCTTTTATTGTTTATTGCTATTCACTAACTTGCACTCCAAAGTTTATCATTTAGATTTCTTAATTTTATTTATCAAAGTTTTAATTTACTAAAATTTTGAGAAATTAATTCACCCCCTCTTGATTTCATTCACCACTAAAAAGTCTAACAATTGGTATCGGAGCTTGTGTCTTATTCTTATAAGCTTAACATCCTTGAGCAAAGATCCATAAAAGACCAAGTAAATGGCTAGTGGTGATGTTTTCGATATAGGCCAAGAAGGACATTTAATCATGAGGCCTCATCTCTTCAATGATAAAGATTATGCGTATTGGAAGATAAGGGTGAGGCTATTTATCCAAGCAAATGATTATCAAGTTTGGAAGATAATCATGAAAGGCCTATTCATCCTAACGAAGATGGTAGGTGCTTTTAAAGTTCCCAAAGAAGAGCGAGAATGGGATGAGAAAGACATTAAGATGGCTTAACTTAATGCCAAGGCCATGCACACATTTTTTGTGCATTAGGCCCTAATGAGTACAATAGGGTGTCTTTGTGTGATAATACCAAAGAGATATTGGATAAATTTGCTATCACACATGAAGGGACCAATCAAGTCAAGGAGTCCAAGATAAGCATGCTTACTCTTGATTATGAGATGTTTAAAATAAAATAGAATGAGAACATCAAGGAGATGTTTGATAGATTCACGAACATTGTAAATGGCTTGAAGAGTCTCGGAAAGGTGTATCCCAACAAGGTGATGGTCAAGAAAATGTTGAATAGCCTTCCTAAGTCATGGGAAGCTACAGTGCCTATAATTAAGGAGTCAAAGGACCTAAATCTCCTTACCTTAGATAAGCTCATCGAATCGTTCCTCACATACGAAATGAAGATAAATCATGGAAAAGAGCAACCAAGAAAACTTTAAGTTGCATTGAAGGCTTCCATGAGTAAGGATAAGGATGACGATGATAAAGATGGTGAAGATATGAAGATAATTATATTTGCCAAGAAATTCATGAAGATAGATAAGGGCAAATCATTCCAATCTAAAAAAGTTTACAAGGTGTTGTGCTACAATTGCAGTAAATCATGGCATGTCAAATCCGATTGCCTATTATTGAAAAAGAAGAAGAAAGAGGCATTTGTAGCAACTTAGAGCGATAGTGACTCTTCTAATGATGATGACTTCAAGGAATACCAAATTGGCAACCTTTGTTTCATGGCTCTTGATGAGCCCAAGGTAACCTCAAATTCTCTAAATTTAAATTTCTATACATTTGATGAGTTACAAGATGCTTTTG
>JBBYHL010470043.1:0-13701 GCA_038381835.1 Adansonia madagascariensis | reverse complement strand
TATTAATAATTTTAATAATTATTTTCTTCTTTATAATTATTTTTTGGTTTTACTCTTTTTAAATAATTATTAGTTTAAGCATTTCTTTCTTATTTGAATGTTGAGAAATCATTATATAATATAACGATTTCTCAATTAAATTTTATAATTTTTTTTTTTATGTTGAGAAATCGTCATTTGAAATGGCGATTTCTCAATACCTTTTCAAAATTGACCTATTTCGGTAAATAATCTGAAAACGGCTTATTTCAGTAAATAAATAAAAATTATATTATTTTAATGAAAAGGCCAATTTACTTGCTATTTGATTTTGTAGAGAAAAATAAGCAGCATATTGAAATATCACTAATATATTCAGAATTATTATATACATATTTTGTCATCAGATCACAGTAAATATACCTAAAAAAATTCAAAATATAAATACCCTATCTTACATACATATATATATATATATATATACATATTTATATTGAAATAAACATATTTCTCAATTTTCTTTCCTCTTTTGAACAGTAGGAAAAGGCTTTCAAAATGTTCTTCTTAAACTGGTGATTAAAGAGTTTAATTAACATTGGTTTATCTACATGTTTTAAGGGTTGGTAAATGTTTGGTTTTGAAGTTAGAAATGGATGTAATTTGATCAGTTAACCTTAGCAAGTGAATTCAGTAAAAACATAATAGCTGAGCCCATTTCTCTGGGATCGATAATTTCATCAGAGCGACTTCTAATTAAAAGGCACACTTTTATAGCATTTCTTCTTCTTCTTCTTCTTAAGCAATAGCTTCAGCTGAATTTCTAAAGTCAAATGTGAAACCTCTAATGTGTAAATTGATTGTTAGGTTCCAACTCAAAGATTTCATATGTTAATTTATATATCAACGTCGAAGATTACCGCGTTCACTTCTAACTGTTTATTATTTATTGTTTAGTTTTAATTAATCTTACAGTGTCACCCATATCCTCCTTTTTTTTTATCAATTTGATATTAATTTGACTGCATTTTATAATCATATCTTGCTTTATACATGTCGAATTTGAATCAAATTCAAAGTTTGTGGTAAAACTTAAGGAGAAGGAGAATGTCCGACTGGTATTTAAAAGGCTAAATACTAAAAGAAGGCTGCTGTCGATTGGTTGATCTACCAAGAAAAATTGGAAAAATATTGAAAGAGCAGTTAGAGACTGCTAGAGTTTTTTGGAATTAAATTATATGAACGTTGAACATAGGAAATATTAACGATCAAAATGATGTCAATATTGCTGGAAATTGACGAAACTGCTGACTTATACGGTGAGGGCAGAATTTAATTTAAGATTAGGCAAAAGGTTTAAGGAAGCAGCTCAAAATCATTAGTTGTCTGTCGGGCTCCTTGTGGGGGTACTCAAGATTAGAATACATGCAAATTTGTTAAGCTATGATATTCCCTTGATGTAACACTCAAGATACCACCCTTTGGCAGATACGACGTACGCCATGAGGAAATTTAAATATGGCAGGGATTAAAAGCCTTTCTTTCCCCAGCATTTCTGGGTTCACTGGAGAAAAAAGAAAAAAGATATATAGTAATTATGCGTTCATTAATTAGATACTTTGCAATTAATTTATAATCTATCAACAAAACTATGAAAATTAATAAAAGACAAAAGATTTTGGTAAAAACGATTTTCTTGAGATTACTATCAAGATAGATATACCTACTAGTATTTTTCTTTTTGAAAATATACCTGCTGCAAATCTATAATGTAAAATTGTACTGCTTACATCTTTATTCCTTATTAAAAAAATTAAACTAAATTCGAATTTCAATATTATAACTTATAATCAATTTCTTATATTCTTTGAAAAAAATATATATAACAAAAAGGAAATTATCTGCTTCAACTATTATATATCCCTAACTAAGTGTTTGACCCGGTTCTTTAATTTGCCTCTTAGTGTCAACTCTATATTACATAGCTGTAAATTCAGGCTTGTGGTTTCTTGTTGGCTAACAACATGGTCTACGCTTTCTAGTGACACGTGCTTGATGAAAATTCAGCCAGATTTATCGTTCAAATAAATTACAATTTGAATAACTACCTAACCCCGGTTTTAGGGTTCTTCGGCTTCCCAAATAGTGCTAATAGAATTATATATTATGAGCTGCCAGGCTACTTCCCGGTCCTTGACTCCTTGTGTTGCCATGGGAAACTTGTAAAATATTATAATGCAAAACAGAATGATAATGACATCAACGGTTTGAATCACGTAACGCATGCACCTATAAAACCAGCTGCATGTTGTCCCCAGCAATATGCAAATTAAACTCAAATTTCCGTTGTCAATAAGCACCCTTCGATCACCAAGAAGAGATTATCTCAGTTTGGTATCTGATTCTTTGCTGGTTAATTTTATAAGTTTTGTATCATCTGCAATGGGTAGGTCACCATGCTGCGCTGAGGATGCCAATCTGAAAAAGGGGCCGTGGACTCCAGAGGAGGATCAGAAACTGGTTGATTACATTAACAAAAATGGCCATGGAAGTTGGAGGGCTCTTCCAAAGAAAGCAGGCTTAAACAGATGTGGCAAAAGTTGCAGATTGAGGTGGACTAATTACTTGAGGCCTGATATCAAGAGAGGGAAATTCACTGAACAAGAAGAGAGAGTTATTATTAATCTTCATTCAGTTCTTGGAAACAAGTACGTATCAATTTTTTTTCTTCTTCTCATGCTTAGTTTAATTTCTTAAAGATTTGGAAGATCTGTGCTTATAGATATGCTTGGTTTGGAACTTGTTTTTGCAGGTGGTCTAGGATTGCTACTCATCTTCCAGGACGAACTGATAATGAGATCAAAAACTTTTGGAATACCCGCGTTAGGAGGAAGCTACTGAACATGGGAATTGACCCTCAAACCCACAAGCCAAGAACTGATCTTGATCATCTTTTAAATCTTTCCCAGTTGCTTTGTGCGGCACAATTAGGCAACTTGATGAACACTAATTGGGACACTGCTTTTAAAAGACAGGCTGATGCCGCTCAACTAGCCAAAGCCCAACTATTGCAAAACCTAATGCAAATCATGAACACGAACAAACTTGCAAATGTTGAGAGTGCTGGCTTCCTTGGATCCCAAAATCCTTTCCTACTTGAAGGGTTACTCAATGGAACAAGCACCCTATTTGCTAAAGAATCAACCCCAACACCTCAAAATATCATCCCAAATAATGCTGGTGGAGATGCAGTCCCTCAAACATCAACTGACAACCAGGCTGTAGAAAACCCATGGGCATATTTTCAAGGTGGATTTAACCATGAAAGCCTTGACATGATGAATAATCAGAGTTTGAACAACTCCTTCGAACAAACAGAAAATCCGCTTCCTGAGTTGGTTTCAGGATCTCCCGAGACTTCAACAACTAACCAGATGGAAAACAGGACCGACGCTGCACCAAACTCCACAATCTATGAAGCTTGGGAGAAGCTAATTATGGAAGATGATGAAGCCAATGGCTCCTACTGGAAAGAAATCCTGGAGTAGGTGTTCTCTTCTTGGACTCTTCATTCATTTTCGTTATTCTTCAATTTGTTTGCTTTGTTAATACATTATTTCTTCCGTACTTATTTCAGATTAATAAATTACTCAACATTTGTCCCTTTTTCTTTTTTTTTTTTTTTCCTTACTTTTGCAGCTTCACTTCGTCATCTTCATCACCGATCTCATGGTAGACCACCTTTCGGCATAAGAAAAAACATTTCATTCAGTATTCTTTCCATTTTATTTTGTTAGCTAAGATTCTTTCATATACTTTATTCATTTAGGAAGCTTAATTGAGCTACCTCTGCGTAAATGGGAGAATTTTTTTTTTTGGTTTTTTCTTAATCAAGTTCAAACCTTATACAAATATAATAGTTCTTACTGTATTAAATATGCATAAAACATACTGTATTTCAATCAAATTGATGATACATGGAATTATATGGTGAATTTGCTTTTAACTTGAGATTAATCTGATTGTACACATAATTACAAAATTTAAGAAGAAAATTTAGAGACTGAAAAGTAACACAAATTTGCTCAAGTACATGCGTATGTTACAGATTAAACTAAGTATATAATAGATTGTTCGTGACAGAAGTTGCATATGGTCGTTAAAATTTTAAATGAACAAGACCTTCGCTTCTAAGACTTGACAATATCATAAATGTCAAATTCAACCATTTCACAGCCTTTACTAGTGTTATTTATCTCTATTAGTAAATGGTTAAGTGTATTGCATGGGAATATGCATTTATATTCTCTTAAATATATATCTCTAATGTATATTCTGTAACTAAAAAATTCTTAAATTTGAAACCGATAAAGATTAAAAAAAAAAAACATATATCAAGTAATGTTTACTGAAAATAAATGAAAGAAAATAAATATTTTTGTTCAAAAAAATTTACCCTATTTATTATACAAATTAATTGAAGAATCTCTTAAAGCTTAATAAATCTTATTAATAAATCAATTTGACAAACAAGTTTTAATAATATTAAAATTTTTAATTATAAATTCGATAAATCTTATTAATAATTAAAAATAATTTAATTAAATAAATTTTATTATAAAATATAATACATAGCAATAACTATTTTTTAATTTAAATATTCTTTACGTCGGTTTGTGTGTGTATATATATGAGAGTATTTTTCTTCAATCGGGTCTTCTACTGTTACATCATATCAAATAAATAAATGAATAAAATGTTTAATGCGATTAGTAATAATATTTCAGTTTTGGATGTTAGTATTTGTTTTTCGTCGCTAACAGTCAAAATATTAGTTGAATTGTCGGCCTATGGCTTAGGTGAGACTGTTTCCGTCGGATATAAGCCATTGACTGTTGGAAGAACCATCACCAACCAAAACCAAGGCCCTAACTCTAACTTTTGAGTTCAATTTTGCAAACTGTCACCTTTAAAATTGTTTTCTCTTCTTCTTTTTTTTTTTTTTTTTTTAAAGCTTCTCATTTGCATCCATTGAATGAATAAATGAAAGCTACGATCCTCCTTCACACTATAGAAACATAAAAAGCCATGGAAATAAAATGATAAGTATAATTTTTTTTATATATATATTTGATTTAATTTTTAAATATTTTAAATATACTGAATATGTATTAAGTATAAAAATGATCATACGTTCAACTTCAAAGTCTTTTGAAGTTGTCATTCATATGTATGAAATCAAATAATGAAGGATGATTGGATTAGACCATACAACAATACTATATAAACAGACACAAATATTTTCGTATGTATATATAGGAATCATATGCTTATATGGTTAAAATTTAAGATTTTCAATGAATTTGATTGTATTTGTAAATACAAAATATACGAAAAAGATGATAAATGAAGTGATAATTTCTATATCAAAAGGAAAAAAGAAGAAAAAAGTTGGATTTTGTTTAGGGTTGTTCTGTTGTTGAAGTTACTACAGCCCAATTTCTTCAATTACTTCTTTGGGCCATAATCCATACCAGTAGTATTAATTTTTCTTCCTCTTCTATTTTTTCCTCGTCTTTTTGTTTGGATTAATTATCTACTATATAGAATTATAAATTTTGAATTAACATTGTTATGTTATTATTATTGTTAATATAATTATTTAAGTACTAAAGACAATTTAAAAAAAAAAAAGAAGCTGCTACCTGTCAAACTATCTTACTTTTTGTCTAGTATGGTATAAAATATAAATTTGAATTAATTTTGTTATGTTTTTATTTGATTTTATCATAATTATGAATTAAAACATTAATTATTAAAAAAAAGATCACATTGTGAGTTAAGAGTATGAGCAATTCTCAGTTTCTCACCACGTGCCAGGTGTTAAATCTTTTGATCTTACTTTTAAACGAATAATGATGATGATGGTTAGGAAACGATAACAATAACAGTAATAATGTGATGTGATTAGGGATTGTCGAATTGGACATTGCAATAAATAGATTTCTACGGGCAGCCTTCTCTAGTTTGAATTTATGACTTTAAATTAATTCATATATATATATATATGGATTAAGAGGTACGGATTTTAATGACTTTGGTACATTTTATTGAACTTCTATTTTCATACTTAAACTGATTGTTTCTCATCCTAACAAACTCTTATGTAAAGAATATATTTGACATGAGATGTAACTAGCTAGGCTAATGTTTTCCATGGGTTACCATATTTGACTAAAATTGGTTTGAAACACATAAAACAATTAATATTGAAATTTTTTTTTGATACTATCAAACTAAGAGTTCTAAGGCTGAAATTCCTACAAATGATTTAAGGAAATTTGATAATACGTTAGTTGGCTTCTCCCTCTTCATCGGCTAGGCTTCCTCAAAGACACCTCCAATTCTTAAATCCTAATTTCTTATTCAAAATATCTTCCTGCATTAATTATATACATATATATATAACTATAATAATATTATTATAATATTAATTTATTTTTTAATTATAATTGGATAAGGTCGTCGAAATTTTAATTTTAAAATCTTAGCCTAATCATTCAAAGAATAACTAGTTGAAATCTGAATTACGGAGACATCCATGGGAGTTAGAGGTTTTTCTTCTTTTAAATTGAAGCGGTGGTAGATTACTTTGGATAATGTGCAAGGTATTACATATACAAATTCAAAAGGAAAAGGTTAGGCAAAGCGGCAAAGGATAGTACAATGACCTATAAAGTGAATCGCAAGTAAATTTCTTAGAAGAGCACCTAGTTGGTACTGAAGGAGATCATATAACGTGGGGATAGGGATGCTAGTGCTGTTGTTTGGACCATGAAAATCGGAGGCAGTGAGCAATGCCAAATTTGTAATTGGAGACAACTGGACTGGACTGCTACGATGCTTCTGAAAATCATCAATGTTCGATTACGATGAAGATGTTACCCATCATCATGGTCTATTTATAAATTTGTTTGAATTTAATTGTATTATTACAAGCGAAGGAAAGAACAAAATAAACATAAAAGTTAAATTGGTCCCCACAGATAGAATAAAAAATGGGTAGGGGTGGGTGGGTGGCGTGGATGGAGGGAAGGGGAGCAATCAACGTCGGCGGAAAACTGAACGCGACATGCGCCGATGGCGATGCCTCCGTTTTGGTTGACCTACATATGGCAATCATTGTCTCAGTCTCTCTCTCTCTCTGTCTCTCTGTCAGTCATGTGTTTGTGCCGTTGCCCACTATTTCACGTGCTTATCGTGGCCTACGTGTCACGATCTGTGCATTTTCTTACCATTTTTTAATTTTCAATAATCCTTTTATAATCCTTGTTAACATGATACATATGTACATGAAACACATTAATCTTTTTAAAAGATTAACATACATTTTTTATAGTTTTATTTATTTTTACAACATGCAACTATATATTCGATAAATGGTTACTATATCTTAATTTTACTTAATTAAATATATTTTTTTGAAATGACCTATTTACCTATCTACAATATACAACTATATATTTTAGTGGGTGAATTTTGTGAACTTTGTGATAAAATATAATGGGTTTCCTGTAAACTAATAAAAACTTACAAAAGTCAAATTAAGTAAAATTAAGTAGAAAAATGTTAATATGTGCTTGATCACTCCAATTATTTAAAAAAAAATAAAAAAGGTAAGTAATGAGTTATTTTTTGAAGTTAATAAAAATAATATATTTCATATCCAAAGCTTTTTAAAATAATAAATTAAATAATTATTATTTATTATTTATAAATAACATGACCTTTTATAATCTTATAAAAAAAATTTGCACACTTTC
The DNA here is from genome assembly GCA_038381835.1 of Adansonia madagascariensis. Classification (NCBI taxonomy): domain Eukaryota; kingdom Viridiplantae; phylum Streptophyta; class Magnoliopsida; order Malvales; family Malvaceae; genus Adansonia; species Adansonia madagascariensis. The sequence continues at coordinate 5,902 of JBBYHL010470043.1, read as the reverse complement.
AATAAAATAATTAGTTAAGGGATAAAGGACTGGGGAAGCCGACACCGACGACGCTGGTTTTTAGTCTCTTCGAAGAAAGAAATAATCTAAAATATCTTTTTTTTTATTTACTAATTTCTTTTTGTATTTTAGTTATTATTATTATTATTACTATTTTTAAATGTTTTGGATTTAAGGCTCTTGCGGTTTTGCCCGGGTCTATTCTCTCTCTCTCTCTCTTTCTTCTGCTCTCTCAGCTACTTTGTGACAAAGAAGAAATACAGAGAGGAAGGGGAAGAAGTGTCCGAAAAGGCAAGGTATCTTCTCTCCCTCTTTAGATTTCTTTTCATCTTTCTTTTCTCTCTGTTTGATTGGAAAAAGGTAAGATAAAGGAGCAAAGAAGACAAGAGAAGAGAGAGAGAGAGAGAGAGAGAGAGAGAGAGAGGGAAGGGAATTTGAAACCAAAAGGGAGAAATGGAAGGGGGAGAAGAGGTAAAGGGATCCAAACCCAGTTTTCCTTTGAGTTTTTGGGAAGTGACAGTGGCTTCAACGGTGGTGATGGGATTTGTTTTGGGGCTTGTCGGCGTTTATTTAACCATGCCTGCATCTGATTATAGCTTCCTTAAATTACCCAGGAGCCTTGAAGATCTTCAAATACTCAGGTTTGTTTGTTTGTTTTTGGTAATTTGAGAAAAAAAGATTTACACTTTCTTTTTATATTTCTGGGAAAAAGGGAGATTTAAATCAGTTACTTTACTGTATTTTGTTGGTGCTAGAAAATGTACAACAGAAAAGTTGTCTTTTTGGGGAAAAATTTTGTGGGAAATATTTTCTTTCGATGTCTAATGCGTCATTTGAGATTGCGTGCAATCTGCTGATTCAATTTTGATTTCTTTTTTATCTTTGATTCCTTTATGTTTTATTTTCTCTGTAATATAACATGCGGTCCATGTTGTTTCAAGCCAATGGAGCTGTTTTTTTTTCTTCTTTTAATGATGAATTTGGGGCAATAAATGAACGAATTCTTTAGTGGAAAAGGAAAATGGTGTGATTTTTGACCAGATGGCATTGTATTTCAGCTTATCAAGATTATTGGGTTTCTGTTTGAGGAAAAAAAAAAAAGAGCCATGAGATGTAAATAAGCTAAAAGAATTAGATAAGTTTGGCTGGAATGCGTTGTTCTGGATGGATGAGTGAGAAGGATAATTGGTGACTAAATGTGAATATAAGAAGCATGCTTAAGAGATTGCAAAATGATTGTGTTTTGTTACACAGGCAAGAATTATTCAGAATGGAACTTTTGTGGTCAAGTCCTTAGTTACTAGGAAGGCCCTAGAACAGTGTGGGGAATATTTATTCACTAATGCTAATAGAATCAGATTTAATATTGTTTTGCCTGCTCTTAATAAACTAGCAGGCATTGATCTTGGGTGCTTTCCGGGTTCCAAATCAGGGCATTTTGATTATGATTCTTTGGCTTGATAATCTTTGTATTATCTCATCTTTGAGGTGTCTTTTTTGTTCCTTTGCTATATGTTGATTGTTTTTTGTACAACGTATCATGTAGAGATCACCTTGAAGCCTACACAAGTGACTACACCATACAAGTCTTGGTGGGGTATTGTGTAGTCTATATTTTCATGCAAACTTTCATGATTCCGGGAACTGTTTTCATGTCATTGCTTGCCGGTGCCCTATTTGGAGTCTTCAAAGGTGTAGCTCTCGTTGTGTTCACTGCCACTGCTGGTGCTTCTTCTTGCTATTTCCTTTCGAAAGTGATTGGGCGGCCCCTTGTCTTTTCCCTTTGGCCTGACAAGCTGAGCTTCTTCCAAGCCCAGGTGATTTTCAATTCCTATTGAAGCCATCTTTGCTTACGTTGAGCTAAAAAGTGGATTAAGTTTTTACTTCATGCTTGCAGGTAGCTCAAAGAAGGAAGCGTCTGTTGAACTATATGCTTTTCCTAAGGCTTACTCCAACTTTGCCAAATACATTCATTAATGTTGCTTCGCCTATTGTCGATGTGCCTTACCATATTTTCTTCCTGGCAACTTTTATTGGACTCATTCCCGCTGCTTACATAACTGTCAGGGTATTTAACTTTAAACTTCCACTTAAAAGTCACATGTCAAGCTAGGCTATTTCTCTTAGGTTTATGTGGCAATGAAAACCGCTTGGTACTTTAATAATCCTAGCTTCTCTATTTCTTTTGCAGGCTGGAATAGCTCTTGGCGAGTTACAGTCAGTAGGGGATCTTTATGATTTCAACTCAATTGCCACTCTTTTCCTTATAGGGGTTGTCTCTGTAACACCTACGCTTATGAGCAAGGCCAAATCTTAGCATTTGATCGGCTGATGAGCAAGACCAAATCGCCTGGCAGCCATTTTGGTTGCCACAACCTTCTGTACAGACTGGCATCCAAAAAAAATAGATGCGATGTGCTGCTGCTGTTTCTCTGGTTAATAGAATTCACCATTTGTCCTGCTGATATTGAAGATGTTGATCTGGGAAGGTTTTATTTATCAAATTCTTTGCCATGCATTGTATTTGCTTTAACCATTGTCAGGTTGAGTCTGTATCAGTATCAGGAGAGGAACATAAGAAAAGTTGGGGGAACGCTGTTATTTGTTTCGATTTTAAGTTTATTGGCAACGGTAGTCTTTACGAGCTGTATATCCTTTGAAGTTTATTATTATGCCAAAAAACATCTTCTTTCTCAGTGTTGTAATCTCAGTATTAAATTTTGCAACTCATATGTGGTAAGAATAATAAAATGGAGCATCGCTCAATGTAATGCGCAAGATATTGATAGCTTCAAGCTTTAATCTGTTTAATGTCCATTGCTTTGAAGCTAATATTGCTTCGAAGCTAAGAAACCTTTAGACATACTGAGATTTAACTTCACAGGCAATTTGCAAATCTTTGGAAGCAGATTTAATCAACACCTCATCACTTTAGCAAACAATATCTTAAGTTGCAAGTAATTCTGGCTTCATAGTTTTGTCCAAAGATTTGACTTCCGGAAAAGGCTTCTAAAGAAAAGACTACAGCGATATGACATTTGACAAAAAAAAAAAAAAATTATGCACTTGCTTGAGCACTTTCTCGGTTACTCTTTTGTCTTTTCGTCATCTTTTATTCTTCCAACAGAATTGTACGAATACTAGTAAAAGATCATGGTTAGGCTGATAAACAAGCACGTTGTTGTAAGGGTACAATTATTTTGGAACTTCTCAGGACAAGTATGTTAATTCTCTCAGGTTGGAGCTTTCTATCAAGTATGTTACAATACAAGGTTTTTCCTTTTTTCCTACCTATGTCTTTTGGATTTCTTCTTCTGATGGGCGCTCCCAGGACCCGAGCCGTCCAGCTTCCGTTTTACGCCTGCTTGTTTAGAAACACTAAGATCCTTGTATGAGCTTTTGAATTAGCCAATGCTCCAGTGTTAAGCGGCTAACCTGATAGGTGATGCAAAACAGATGATTTTGTTGATTTTTACACTGATGGTTTTTCAACTAGTCATGAATATCTTCGACGCTTTAGCATGTACTATTATATTTCATGGAAACAAGCTTTATATGCTTCTTTTCCTTTTATGTTTTCATGTAATATGGATGAATATCTTCTTACTGCAGAATTAGACCGCTATGGAGGGTGCCTTGCAGATGCAGAAGCTAAGGATTCATCTGCTCTCCCTTCCGACTCAAAGCAAGGGGGAGGACTGCCTTCTAAAACTCCTGCTGATGCTGTGGCTGCTGCATGTGTCCCTTCAGTTTAGCTTTCAGATGTTTATCATCTTGGAGTTCCTTTGCAGAGGACATCTATTTTAGTCCAGATTTCAGGACAAAGAACTACTTAGAAATGGAAGGGCCCAGATAAAATCTGTCGGATATGTGGTGACTGGATTGATGATATTGAATAAACCTTGTTCTTTTAAGTACCAAGTAAAAAAAAAAAAAAAAAAAAAAGAAAGAACAGGAGAGAGCTGAAATTCTTTGCAGTAAGAAGCTTTTCCTGGGAAAGTGAATAATTTGGGTATTCCTAGGACGGTAGGGTCGTGTACCTTCAACTTATGCGTTAGGTAATGTATCTTTTATTCTTTGCTGACTTCAAGTCCTTGGTGGATCCCTGGCTTACTGACATCTCAGTTGCATAATTTTAATTTATGAGTATTCCCTCCCTCCCTGGCTGGCTGGGAATATGACGTTTGTATCACTGGCTGTGAACTTTATCCTTGTTATCAAATCTATAAATTATTAGATGACACCCTTTTTAATCTCAAGAAAACTGAAATCAAACTTAATTCCATTTTGCTTCAGTTACCGTTCTTTTCTTAGTTATCTTTCTCCTGAGTCTTGCCGGAAGTCTTGGTTTAACACCAAAATGTTAACCTGAATTTGTGAAGATCAGCTAGATTGTTTGCAGGGATTTTATTATCGCTTCCAGTTCGTTTCAAATGATGCAAAGACTGGTGATGAATTACCATTTTGAATTACATCACGGGAAATGGAATTGACCCCGAGGAGCAATCTTTTTGTGGTGGACTGATGATGGTGTTAAGTCAGTCAGAAAAATCTTCCACCCGAAATTTAAAGAAGGAAAAAGGAACTCAGGGTTAATAATAACCAGCTTAACATTAATTAGCGTCCCCTATTAACAATAGTAAACAAAGCAAGGACTAAAATTATTTAGAGAAACCTCCACATCCTTCTTACAAAGGACTCGTTCAATAGCCATGAATACAAGGCTTACCGCCAACACCAAACATCAGCTGTCCAAATTAAGGTCACCACTTTTTCATCATACTCCTAAAACACATTATCATGCCTCCCTGTTTTTCTCTTCCCTTCTACAAATCCAACAAAGAAAGATCTCATTTTTTCTTTCTCATCAACGAAAAAATTCAAGGCCGGAACAATCTATCTCCGGCCACAGCTGCTACACTTCTTACTCAATGTTGATGTCTTCTAGTTATGCCGAACCACCCTCCTCATCAAACTACAGCCCGCCAGCACCGATAATTGTAACAGTAATCCTCCTTGTTTTGTTCTTCTTTGGTTTTTTTACAGTATATTTTTTTAGGTCTATCCTGGAACATCTTGCTGCTATGTGGAATCATCGCCGTAGCCCTTCAAGTGCAAATACGAGTAATGGCCTTGATCCTGAACTAATACTAGCTTTCCCAACATTTTATTATTCATCTTTTAAAGAGCTTCGTTGTGAAAAATATGGCCTAGAATGTGCTATTTGCTTAGGAGAGTTCAGCGATGATGATATGCTTCGACTTTTGACAATTTGTTGCCATGTTTTCCATAAAGAATGCGTCGATCTTTGGCTTGAATCTCATAAAATATGTCCATTTTGTCGGAGGGAGCTAGATGTGCCTAGGAAATCAATTGGAAAGTCTCCGATACTTGTTCATAGTTGCATGCATGAAATTGGAGCAAATCAAAGTTCATTACGAGATGCTGTTTGCATCGACATTAAAGAAGATAATAATTTCAAGAAAATTGATGGGGAAGAAGATGAAGGACAAGCCTCTTTAAATAAAAAAGAACCACAACATAGAAAAGGTGACAAGGTGGAAAGGTTTTCAAGGTCACATTCCACCGGCCACTCGATAGCTAGGACTAGATCAGAAGAGGAGGATAGATATACTCTCAGATTGCTTGACCGTGTCAAAATAAAAGTTGTAAGGGGACATAACTCTGCAGGAAGTTGTATTCCATTTGTTGATTTTGCAAGCCCCTAGGACTACAGGAACGAAGGTTAATGGTGAAGCATCAGAGACTTGGCGACGAGACATTGACAACGCACAAGCTTCTAGGGACTTTTTTTTCCTCTTTTATTTACACAAAAGTTCTTTTTTTTTTTTTTTTTTTTTTTTTACATATCTTAGGAAATTCAGAATAGAATCTATTTACT
>JBBYHL010469982.1:0-49933 GCA_038381835.1 Adansonia madagascariensis | reverse complement strand
ATGAAAATGGTCTTACAATTATTCCCTAAATGTTTGTGCCTTTTTTTTGAGTCAAAACCTTGAGTGGTATGATCAACAGGCTGCTTCATCGCCCGAAACTATTCCAAGGCTGTGCAAATGAGCTTGTGATGCTCATGCCACTCTTTCCCTTTAATCATAGATGTTCGAATGTCAATGACTTGAGTTTGGACCCGTAGACATAAAAAATAAGAGATATCCCCTGTTTTGCTTTATCCCCTATTTGCAGCACAATTATTACAAATTGAAAAATCACTTTAAAATCGTAAACAATTTTTCATGAATTTTCTAATATTTTTCTATCAAAGCATGTTGAATTATCTTTAAAACGATGTCTTATTCACCCCCGGATCATTCAAATGAGAGAGTTATAATTTTTCAAGTCTAAATGGTCTGAAACCTCTAAAATCCGAACATGTATTCTGTTTGGGCCGTTCAAGCCCACTAAATGATTCTTCCAAAATTTTCAAACATTTTTCCTAAAAGGTTCATGAAATTCCTTTTTTAGAAAGGTATTATTTGCAATTTTTTGATAGCAAATGAGTCTGGGGTGATTTTTTTAAATTTTGACACACCTTGTCCCTTATATGCTATACCAGTAGCACTATCAATCTAAACTTGAAAATTTATTCCCCCAAAAAGTGACTTTTTAGGGTAGTGAGAATATTTTTAGATGACTTGTCCACCTTCTAAATCCTTCAAACTAATTTAGAATAAATTTGGGAAGCAAGATAGTGCGATGCTGTCCCCTATTTTTGGTTTTGGTCAAAATTGAGTTGTTTTCTCAAATTTTGTCTCGAGACATTCGAATGTCTCTATGTCAACCCTATTGGACTCGAGAATATGCTTTGACCTCCCATAGGCTCATATCAAGGCATAAACACATTTTACATCTTTACCATCCTCATTCACAATAATTTCTTTTGCCAAAAGTTGTTGAAAGGCTCATACATTCCCTAAATCATGAGGTTTTGCTAACTTAAGTTTTCTAACTCGACTTCTCTAAACAGTGTCAAACGTATCACTTTTGGGGATACTCTAACCCCGCTTTTCCAAAGGGATACTCCAACCGTATTTCTTAAAATCGTCATGATTAAAAAAAACTTTTGTTGTCAAAATAATTTATCATCCACGGGGATACTCCAACCCTGTCCTTCTGAAGGGATACTCCAACCCCTCTTTTCAAAATTGTCAAGATTAAAAGAAACCTCCTTTGTGAAAATTATTTGTTATCCACAGGGATACTCTAACCCTACCTTTTTGAAGGGATGCTCTAACCCTATTTTCAATTATAATTAATTTTTTTCTTATTCTTGGACTTCTATGAATATGTCAGACAAATCTTGTTTGATCAAGGAACCTAAAAGCATCTAAAAATTTATCAATTCAGTTATTCCCAAATAATCGATACCAATTGCGAGATAAATTTCAATAGTCTATTCATTTTCTTTATCATTGCATTAAATGATCCATGCTTTGTTACTTCATTTATTGTGTTACTAACATGATTTCTTTGTGATGATTATTTGCATTCATATTTTCCAATCATTTCAAATAAAACTAAAGGTAATGTACGGCATGGGTATCTCTCCAGTGCCCAAAGTGGAACATTCCATTTTCAAAGTAAAATCCAGAGGTCATTTTTATCGAAAATCTCTATATTCCCTATCTCTCCGAGGCGTATGTGAGATTAATTTTTTTCATCAAAACCTAGACTATTCCTACAAGATTCATGCATTAAAATGGGTTTTATCGAAATGACAAGCTAAAATCGAAAGAATTAAAATTGAGATAAGACATAGCTAGTAAGGTACCAATTTTGGGCGTCACGAAGAGGTTCGTACCTTATCGCGAGTAACCAACTCCCAAACCCAAACGATGAATCTTTGCATTGCGTAGACCATGGGATTGATGTTTTGAGTTTCATAACTCAAAACATAGGTTTCAATAGGTAATCGATTATGCCTAGCTTGAAATGATTGGTGGTGACTCCAAGCATTAGCTATCTCATGATGCTCATCTGAGACCAATAAGATAAGTGATTCATCTTATAGTCCCCCCTCACTATGTCATAAGTCAAGAATCTATACCTTCTCGTTCTCATCACATCATGAAGGAAAAGTCTCGATCAAGAAGGCATTCCAAGTTAGAAAAATATTTTAAGTTATGCGCACTCATAAATCCTCGAGGATCCACCTCGGGGTATGTTATGACACTAACTCTCTAAGTTTGTCCCCAATAGAGTCACCAAGCTGTCGACGTTCAACATGCCCGGCCTTTACGAACTTCAGACGATCCAAAGGGCCAAAGCATGCTCAACTTCAAAATATGATGATGTTTGACATGAAAGAGTAAAATACCATCGGATGAATCACTCATCCGACTAGTCTTGGATGGCCACCATGAAGTGGCCATAAACTTGGAGGCATCACCGATCATTTTAAATTAGGCATGATCGGATGCCTATTGAAAATAATACTAGAGATTCATTGTTTTGGGTTTGGGAGTTGGTTACATGTGGGGAAGGATTAGCAACCCCACGATGCCCAAAAATCAACACCATCTAACTATATTTTACTTGAATCTCAGTTTCCTCGATTCCATTCTTATCATTATTTAAATATGATTCCCTCTAATGCATGAAATTTTGCAAAGATATAAGTCTGAGTTTTAATGAAAATTTTATCACCTATGTGCCTCTTAGAGGTGAAAAGCATAGAAATTTTTGAAGAAAATGATCTCCGGATGGGTTTTTTTAGAAATAAATCAAATATTTCATGTCCGGCACTAGAGAGATACCGACATAAGATACCATTTTGTGATTCTGAATATAATTTTTAAAGAATGAAAGCTCGAGGTCGTTACAAGAGTAAATGTATTATTAAGATAGGAAAGATAAGCAATAAATAAATCCACACAAAAATAAACACACAAAATACATAAAAAAGATGAATGATCAAAATGTATCTTGTAGTTATCTTTGATTATTGATGAATAACTGAGACGACAACATTAAGACTTAGTCAGATTCGGTGGAAATTTGAGGAGAAAAAGGTTTCGATGACTCGAGAAGGAGAAAAGCTTAGATTTTAGAAGGAATATGAAGAGCGAGGTTGGAGTATCCCCTCAAAAGAGTGGGGTTAGAGTATCCCCAAAAATAAAATTTTGATATTGGATTTAAGGTAAAAGTGAGGTTGGAGTATCCCCTCAGAGTAGTAGGGTTGGAGTATCCTCAAAAATGAAAGTTTGATATTGGATTTAAGGTAAAAGTGGGGTTGGAGTATCCCCTCGGAGTAATGGGGTTAAAGTATCCTCAAAAATTAAAAATTTTGACGTTCAAGAGGACTCGATCATTTTTTTTGGATAGAGGGATCTTTTATAATCAGGAGCCAAAGGTTTGGCTAAAATGTTCCTTTTTTGTTTACCCTGATTCGAGTCTTAAGGGGGGTTTAGGTCATGGGAATGAGCCGAATAGATCATGAGGCATTTGAACGATTAAGTTAGAAACAAAGGACAATGTTGCATCATTTCTCTTTCCGAATTTATTTTGAGCATATCTGAAGGTCTTGGGGAGTAAACAAGGTACCGTTGGAAAGATAACTCGATGAGGATTAATGTAAAAATATTCCAAAAATCCTAGGGAATCATTTTCTAGGTGGAATTAATTTTTCAATTTCCACTTGACTTAACATTGGCAGCATGTACAGGGTAAAGGTATGAGGGACTTTGAAAAATCATTTCGGATTCATCCGAAATTATTAAAATGTGAATAATACCTTTTCAAAAAAGGAATTTCATGAACCCTATGGAGAAATATTCAAGGGATTCAAAAATGTTGCTTGCTAGGCTGAAATAGCCCAAATAGTAAACTACCCGCTGGATCTAAGGGTTCTAGACAATGAAGATTCAAAAAATCATAACTATTTCATCCAAGATATCTGAAGGTATATGAGATATCGTTGGAAAGATAATTTGAAATGCTTGAAGACAGAAATACCAACACATACTGGATAAATCATTTTTTATTTTTAAATAATTTTTCAAAACCAAACCATTGTGCTGCCAAAACAAAACAAGGGAGATGTTCAGTATTTTTTGTTTTTCATTGGGTTGAGCTCAGGCCATGGATGTTCTTACATCTGTAATTTAGATGAGCGATTAACATAGGCATCACGAGTTCATTCCACAGTCCCAGAGTAGTTTGGGATGATGGAACAACCTATTGACCATGCTATCATGAAGGTGTTTGGCTAAAGACCAAGGATTCACATTTGAAACCTAAAAGACTTCATTCAATTTTTGAAAACTAGTGTTCTTATACTCATTCTTCCATAAATCCAAAACTGACTACTTGCTTTACCCCCAAGGTTGGAAAACCAACTTCATAAAAATCTTAAGCCCATGTCATTCTCCATGTGTAGGAGATAGCATGTGCCTAACTTGGGGATATTTTTTTGAAATCGAGTTTTCTAGCATTCAAAACAAGCATATCAACACAAGCAAAGTGCCACAAATATCATATAGAACATGGAGAACATATATGCATAAGAAAAGATGACATTTTTCATAGAAAAGATAAAAAGAATGCATAAAGATGATATATAGATGCATGAACATACTTAGGATAAACATGCTAAAAAAGGCATTTTTATTTCATGGAACCTATCAAGCTGCTAGGAAATGTATGGCCATACTTAGGACATGTTAAGATGCATGCTTTAAACATGAGATAAAGATATGAATGTGGAAGGAACATGGTAAAGTTACATGGACAGAGGCTATTATGGTGATGAAAATGTAAAGGAGCATGCTTAGTTATCCAAACAGCATGAAGGCAAAAAGAAAAAATCAAGATCCTAAACTACCATAACCAAAGGCATAAAAAATGCAGGGGAATCCTAAGATGGCTATAAAAGCATTAAAAGGGTTCACTAAGTTGATGTTAATGACAAAACAAAAACTACAAGGATCAAGGTAGAGAGGATATAAAAAAAATTGAACTCACAAAGTAATGGTTGTAGGCTTAATTTATTCCTTCTTCTTACTATTATTTAGTAAGAAAAGGATGAAAAGAGGTAGCTTTTTGGTGGTATAGTTGATAGTGAGGCATTTTAAAGATCAAAATATGTTCAAAGTTGGGTTTTTAAAAGTTTTCTAATGGTGGTTTGGGGTAGCTACGGGAATTGAGTATGGAAGTCAATGAAACGGTGTTTTTGGAAGTGTTTTCGGGGATGAAAATAGCTTGAGGATTTGTAGGGATACATGAAGAGTTTTTTAGGTTTGCTGGGGAGTTTTTTTTATAGCTGGTAGCCTTCCTTTCTTTTTTTTCTGAGGTAGCTGGTTTTCTTTATCTTTATGATTAGCCAATGGCTTTAGGAGACAAACCTAGGGCATTATTAAGTTTTTTTCTCTGTAGAAGGAGACATCCAAGTAACATGTTTAGTCTACCCCCTATTGCTATTGGTTCTGCCATGCTGAGAAAGAAATCAGAAAGGTTACAATAGCCTTCCTACTGCTAATATGCCTGCCATCCTCTTACCACCATATCTCTTATGAAGGTAACCTTTGGCATTGGTTGCTTGGGCCCTAAACTTGTTTAAATCTTAGGTTCCTCGAGTTGTCTTATCTTGGTCACAAAGAGATGAAAATTAGCTCGCGTACTCACCTGAACGACTCCAATAACACCCTGAAAATAACCTTTGATGCCTCGTTTTTGCATTTTTCTTTAAGGCAGTCCAATAACTCCAATGACACATCGCTTGGCGATCATCCCCTAGCTATATTTCTATTTTTTTATTTTGTCACCTTTTACCTAACTCCTAAGATACCAAAAACTGGCCCAAAAATATAAGGTGCCTGCAGCTGCCCCTCTTTAATCGTTGCTAAGTATTAAGAATAGGGCAAAGATAAATAGACACCATTTTGTTTGGGTAGTGTATTAGGCTATTTTTTGGGTGGGAAAGAAAAAATGTCCTGCTCTTTGAAGACTAAAATGAAAATGGTGCAACCCACTTTTATGGGCTTAAAGGTAAGTGAAGAAAAAGGTCTAGCACTTTGTGGACTAAGGTAAATAGGTGCCTTCAGTTTGTGCAGGCTTTAAGGTAAGAAAATGCCCTACTCTTTAAGGACAGAGGTGCATAGTGTGGTGCTATCAGCTTGTGTGGGCTTTGATAAGCGTTCTACTCTTTGAGGACTGAAGTAGGTAATTACCACCAACTTGTATGGGTTTTGGGATAAGGAAGCGTCCTACTCTTTGAGGACTAAGGTATGTCATTGCCACCAGCTTGTGTAGCAATGAAAAGGGTACCACCAGCTTGTGTAGGCTTAAAAGAAAAGGCATCCTGCTTTTTGAGGATTAGAATGAAAGAAAAGGTCCTACACTTTGAGGACAAAGAAAGGAAACATCCTTTTCTTTAAGGACAAAGAAAAAAACTCCTGTTCTTTAAGGACAAGGAAAGAAAATGTCTTGCTATTTAAAGATAAAGAAAGAAAAGGTTCTGCTCTTTAAGGACAATTAAAAGAAATGTCTTGCTCTTTGAGGACAAAGAAAAGAAAAGGTCCTGCTCTTTAAGGACAAGAAAAGGAAACGTCCCGCTCTTTAGGGATAAAAAAGAAAATGTCATGCTCTTTAAGGATAAGAAAAGGAAACATCCTGCTCTTTGAGGACAAAGAAAGAAAAAATCTTGCTTTTTGACGAAAAGAAAATAAAATGTCCTGCTCTTTGAGGACAAAGAAAGAAAACATCCAGGCGTTGAAATTAGATACTATTCTTGGATGATTTTCAATAAGCTTGTGATGTCGAAGATACTAACCTAAGATTTTTTAAGGTTTTTAGAAACAGAAAGTTGCACCTTGCACTCTTTACTGATTTGCCTTTTATGCGGGGATTGGTGCCTAAAAGATGTTAAATCTTGTAGAATGCATGAGAATGTGTATGCGTGTTTAAATTATGCAAAAGTGGTGTTTTCAAAGGCATAATCCATCAATATTGGATCTTTCTCACATCTGATAAGGTGGCTTCTTATCCTAATGACCAATGATGGTGATAAGAGGATTATGAAATCAAATGATTCATGTTGGAAGGCTCTAGCTGTAAAGAGTCCATTGGCAAGCATGGGTGGTGCTTTATTATCGATTCTAACTCTAAAGAGCCTATTTGACTGTTTAAATATGTTAAACCCTGGTTGTTTAGGTGCCAATCAAAGTAGGATTTTGGACTCTTTTTTTCATGATAGGCTTTTCTAGGGGTAGAGTTTGAACCCTTTTCAAGATACAAGATCAAAGAAGGGGAGACCAACCATGGCCCTAAAGTTCATTTTTGGTCTTTAGACGTAACAAAAATTCTCGCAAAGTTTAACCTTTCTAAGCAATGCTATGAAATCCTATTATCAGTTTTGCTCATTTATCAAGTATTATCAATTAAATGATAACATGATGCAACATGGAATGTAAGGCTATGATAAGATTCTGTGAGAAATCAAGTAATATTTTTTTATTCAATTAAAAAATTTTAAAATACAAAAGAGTCAAAAGAAGTCTTCCGAGATGATTAGCTTCGATGCTGATGACATGAATTTTCCATTGAGTGTTTTTAGAGACTTTCTCTCGAGCAAATGATCCTTGTAAAGCAAAAGGTAACTTTTCATGCCAATCTTTGTACATCTTAGCCATCTTTTCAATTATCTTCTTGATATTCTTGTTGGCTACTTCCATTATCCTATTCATTTTTAGATGATATGGGACAGAATTTCGGTGCTGAATTTTGAACTAAAAACATATTGCTTACATCATTTTGTTTTTCATATTACGCGTATTGTCCATAATGATTTGGTCAAGAGGCCATACTTGCAGATGATGTCCCACTTTACAAATTTGCATATGATAGCTCTAGTGATGTTAGCATAAGAAGCTGCTTCCACCCACTTAGTGAAATAATCGATAGAAACTAGGATGAAATAATGTCCATTAGAGGCCTTAGAGGTGATTGGTCTAATCATGTCCATGCCCCTTATAGAAAATAGCCATGGGGCTATCAAAACATGCAATGGTACCGGAAGGACATGAATTTTATCCGCATAGATTTGCCATTTATGGCATTTACTAGCAAAGTTGATGCAATCCCTTTCTAGAGTTAGCCAGTAGTAGCTTGATTGCATGACTTGTTTTGCCATTCGATGTCTATTAGCATGCATTCCACAGATCCTTTGATGTATCTCCTCGAGGATTCTTTTAGCTTCTGAGACATCCATACACCGGAGCAATACCTGGTCCCAACTCTTCTTGCATAGTGCTCCGTCATCCAAAATGAAGTTTGTAGCCATTCTTCGTATGGTTCTTTTATCATTTTTGGTGGCATGATTCGGGTATTACTAATTTTTGATATATTAGAGGATGTCATGATACAGGGCAAACCATCTTTTTCTTCCTTAATATTTTAGCAATATGCCTGTGTTGAATGAATGCTCATCAGAATAGGGGCAACGTTTGACTCTCTATTGACCTTAAACATGGATGATAAGGTGGCTAAGGCATCAGCAATTTGATTCTTTTCCCGAGGTAAATATCGAAAGCTAACATCATCAAATTCTTTTCTCAGTTCTGAGAATAAACTTCTATAATGAATTAGTTTGGCATCACGTGTCTATCATTCCCCTTTCAATTGGTAAATGACAAGGGTTGAGTCTCTAAACACTCACAAGGTTCAGATGCCTCTTTTGATGGCAGCTTGGAATCCCATGATGCAAGCCCCATATTCAGCTATATTGTTAGTACAGTCAAAGCTCAATCTTTCAGTGAAAGGATAATGGTTTCCCTTAGGTGAGATTAAAATTACCCCAATTCCATGTCCCAATGCGTTTGAAGCACCATCAAAAAACATTTTCCAAGGTGAATCGCTATTCATTGCATCTCCTACCTCAGATATGCATATTAGGTCTTCATCGGGGAATTGGAAGTCTGAAGGTTGATAATTATTCATTGCTCAACTAGCCAAGAAATCTGTGATTGTACTACCTTTGATGGCCTTTTGATTCACATATACAATATTGTATTCAGAAAGCAAAACTTGCCAGGTAGCCAATCTCTCTAATAATATAGGGGCTTTATATAAGTATTTGACGAGATCCAGTTTACCGATCAACCACGTGGTGTGGTATAACATGTATTGTCTTAACCTCCTAGCTATCTAGACTAGAATGCAACATAGCTTTTCTACTATTGAGTAGTTATCCTCACATTCTGTGAACTTTTTGCTTAAATAGTAGATAGCCTATTCTTTCTTTCCCAAATCATCATGCTACCCTAATATACAGCCCATCGAACTATCAAAAACTGATAAATATAAAATTAGATGTCTGCTTGGGATAAGGGGCACAAGCACTGGAGGGCTTGAAAGGTATTACTTTACTTTATCAAAGGCTTCTTTACATTCTTCATTCCATTCTCCAGGATTTTGTTTATGAAGTAGCTGAAAGATCAAGTCACATTTGTTGGTCTATTGAGATATAAATTGGGCTATATAGTTCAATCTTCCTAAAAACCTTTTCACCTTTTTTGGGGTTTGAGGTGATGGAAGGCTTTGAGTGCCCCTAACCTTATCAGGGTCAACTTTTATTCCTTTTTCGCTCACAATGAAGCCTAAAACTTGCCGGATGTGACACCAAATATGCATTTAGTAGGTTTTACTTGAGCTAATATTTACGAAGGCATTTGGAGAGCTTTTGCAAGTCTGCTACATGTTCATTCTCTCTAGGTGACTTGGTGATCATGTCGTCTACACAAACTTTGATTTCTTTGTGCATAAGGTCATGAAACAATGTCACCATTTCCCTTTGATAAGTTACCCCAACTTTTTTAAGACTGAAAGGCATCACTTTGTAGTAAAAAGTTCCCCACATGGTCACGAAGGTGGTTTTTTCCATGTCTTTGGTCGTTGATTTCGTTGTATCCCAAAAATCCATCCATGAAAGAAAAAAATGTATTTTTGGTGGTGTTATCCACTACGGTATCGATATGGGGCTAAAAAAAGTTATCTTTTTGACTAGCTCGATTCAAGTCCCTATAATCCACACACATTCGCACCTTACCATCCTTCTTAGGGATTGGGACTATATTGGCCACCCACTCTGGGTATTTGGCAACTTTGAGAAATCCTATTTCAAATTGTTTATTGACTTCTTCTTTAATCTTTAGCAGCATCTCGGGTTTCATCCTCTTAAGCTTTTGCTATATAGGTTTACACTCAGGTTTGAGAGGAAGTTTATGTTGGTGTTCAACCCAGTCATATCCTAGCAAGACCAGGCAAATAGGTCTCAAAACTCTTGGAAAAGGCTTATCAATTGGTTTCGGGTTGATGGTTTTATAGAGGTTCCAATTTTGACTTTCTTTTGATCTTCTTCTGTCCTAAGGTTTATGGTTTCGGTGGGTTCTTTATAAGGTAAAATCTATTTTTCTTCTTTTTCATACTCAACTCCACCAGCACAGATTGCTTGTTCAAAGTCGATTTCCCAAGTCTCAACGCGGATATTAATGTCATCTTCATCCGAATACCTAAAAATATGAGCAAGAATAATAAAAGCAAAAAGATATGCGAAGGAAGGCAAAAATGAACACGATAAATGAAATGCATAATGCTCCATCTTTTTCATTGATAATACTTAATAAAAGGATTCCATAATACTTTTGGGCGAACGCATGAGGGTTTGGTTCATGGAATTACTTTGAAAGAGTTTTAAACAATACAAGCATTTCTATCTCAGTCCAAATACTTGGAATAAATTCTTGAGGGCATAAGTTGGTCTCTCCGCTCATTGTTGATGGCTCTTTAATTGCATTGATAGAGAAATCCTCAAAAGTCTTTCCTAACACAAGAATGACATTTGTCGAGCTAGTGTTAATATGTCCACCTGAGTGAAAGTTCTTATGCAACGACGAAAATGCCATAGGTTCATGTCCTATATCTTGTCCCAACAGACGTGCTATTCTTTTCTCTAGATTCTTTTAGGCTTGCTTTTTTTTCTGCTATGCATTGGTTTGAACCCTACTCCTCTCTTATCAGTCTGATGCGTCACCTTTAGAGCTTTAGTAACTCCTTGAAGGCATTTTCCAAGCTTTTTTTGGCTCAAGCACTTTTGCCGACTATTAGTTTTAAGCCTATTTGCGTGCTTCCTGATAGATGAGGCTTAATCATTGGTAATCCTTTCTTAACTTAGGTGGCATTGATGAACTTAAATGATTGAAAAAGAGTTCTAGAATGCCCTCATCAGGCTTAACATATGGGGTATCAGTTAAGGTAACAGCAATAATATCTTCTTCTCCACCAATACTGATAACTTTGTTTCTAATTACGAACTTTAATTTTTGGTGCAAGGATGATTAAACTACTCCCGCAAAATAGATCCATGGCCTTCCCAAAAGGCAATTATATGATGGAGCAATGTCCATCACTTGAAAGTCAACCTCATAAGTACATGGGCATATTTAAAGTGCGATAGTGATGTTCCCTACAACGCTTTTAAAGGTTTCATCAAATGCACGCATGACTATACGACTATTTCGGATATGAGATGTGTCAACAGGGAGCTTGTTCAAGCATGACATGGGCTTTACATTTAAAGCTGACTCATTATCAATGAGTACCTTAGGCAACATGGTGCCATTATAATATGTAGTGATATGGAGGGCCTTGTAACTTTTTCTTCCTCCTTGCAAGATTTCATCATCACTAAAAAATATGTAATTATCGGTGATGATGTTGTTCACTAGGCGATCCAATTGACCTATAGAGATATTGGAAGGGACATAGGCCTCTAGGACCTTGAGGATGGCATTCCTATAAGCTTCAAAATTCAATAGTAGTGATAATATAGATATCTTGGCGGTTACTTGTTTAACTGATCGATGATGTTGTATTCACTGTGCTTGATGAATATGAGGAATTTCGTAGCTTTTTTCTCATTTATTTGATCCTTAATGGCTACCAATTCTGAGTTTTTGGTTACAGATTTCGATGCTTGAAAACCCAGATTAGCATTTTCTTACTGAATGCTATTTTTCAATACTATTAGAGCATAACATCGGCCGCTCTGAGTTAGGTGACTTACCCCTGAAAGGTCAACACTTACTATTTGCTGGCTAGATTCTCCAACAATTAAGGTTTTGCTTTCATAGTTCCAAAGAACTGCCTTATCATTTTTATACAAAAAGGGAGATGAAAATTGAATGGTCATCTTTTACAGAGG
The DNA here is from genome assembly GCA_038381835.1 of Adansonia madagascariensis. Taxonomy (NCBI): domain Eukaryota; kingdom Viridiplantae; phylum Streptophyta; class Magnoliopsida; order Malvales; family Malvaceae; genus Adansonia; species Adansonia madagascariensis. Next base: position 37,676 of record JBBYHL010469982.1, on the reverse strand, counting down.
CTGAACGGGGTCAACTTTAACTCTTGGTTGATTGTCATACAAAATCAACAGCATTTCAATCCCATAAGAGAGATTGCCCTCTTCTTCCTCTAGTGTATTGACAGATGGTGTTGCATTTGTAGACTCAGTATGTGGGGCTTACTTTTCATCATAGAATTTGATGCTACCCTTATTCATCATTTTCTAAACCACTATGCAAAACTCTTTGCGTGTTTGCAGAGTATGGCTATAAACAGTACAAAAATCATAAAAGTTGTCTATCATTTCTTTTGCTTTCTTAGTTGCATTAAGTAGCTTAGCTTGCACTAGGATTTGCCGAACCAAATTCATCGGTATCCAAACTTCTTCTATCTTTTCCATGATCTTAAAGTTTTCTTCAACGATCATCTCCTTTATGTCTAACTCAGCATGAGTTAGAGATGAATTGGCTTCAGTGCTGGATTTTAATTGCTTACTAGCCTCCATCCTTCCTTTCCCTTCATCCTCGCAGATACTTTTTCTCTTCAATCCATTTTTCATGGCCTCATCGATCCTTCCATAGATTATGACCACATCTGTAAAGTTTTTTGAGAAACTTCTTGCTACTTTTTCGTAATAAGGGGCTTACAACGTGCCAATGAATCTAACCATCATCTCTTTTTCTATTAGTATAGGATGAATCTGGGCAGCCTCTTCCATCCATCTTGCAGCGTATTACCTAAAACTTTCATCGGCTCTTTTCTTCATGCCTATAAGAGATAGACAACCAGAGATTTGACCATTAGTAGGTCTCTCCTCATCAGTAACATTAATAGATGGATTGTCATGTCTATCCCATTCCTCATAGAACTTGATTTCTAACTGATCCATCATCCCTTAAACCAGCTTCAAGAATGATGGACAATGTTGTAAGTCATGTTTTTAACCATAATGGCAGCAAGATGTATAAACAACATTTCTTCTTTGACTTTTGTTATCTATTATTATTTCAATTTTTCACGGAAGCCTGCCAAACCTTACTCATCGAGGTTTTGACTTTTGTAACACCACTTTTAATTCAACAGCCTTTTCCATTGACTATCGCATTCACTCATGGTTCAACGTGATTAGGGAGTGAGTTAGCTCCCATATTAGGTCCAGGACCTTGCTCAATATTGATTACTCCTTTTTTCTAGTAAACCCTACACCTTTCTGTTGAATAAAGTGCAATTCTTAATAGAGTGGCCTTACGCTCCTGCATGGTATTCACAATAAGCATTCTCATCATACCATTTGAGGTATGGTGGTGATCTTGGGTTCATAAATACTGGTGCCACTAGTTTGCCTTCCAACAACCAAGAGTAGATCTTTTTATATAAGTAAGGGAGTGGTTTAAAGTGCTCTCTTTCTCAGAATGCTTATTGGTTATTCAGAGCTTTCACATTGTGTATATTGTAGGGTTGTGCATTCTGGGCTACACTTTGCATGGGATTTGATGCAAAGCTCATTGTAGGAGTAAACTTGGTAGCATAGACTGGTTATGGTGTTGATTAGTAAGGGGTAAGACCTATATTTAGCATGTTTGGGAAGTACATAGACTGTGTTAGATGTAGGCTTTAATTAAACTTAGCACGATTCTTGCCTACTGCATTCATTTTCCTCTTTTTACCTTTATTTGCTATCCTTTTGACTGATCTAGATGCTTCCTCAACAGATATCCTATCGCTCTTGATGGCATTCTCAATCATTTCACCTAATATAACCATATCAGCAAAATTTTTCATGGCACTTTCGACTAGCCTTTCGTAGTAAGGAGCTCATAAGGTGCCAATAAACATAACTATCATTTCTTTTTCAGTTAGAGGAGGGTGAACTTGAGCTGCCTCCTCCCTCCACCTTTGAGCATACTATCTAAAACTCTTGGAAGATTTCTTCTCCATGTTCATGAGAGAAAGACGATCCAGGACCCAATTAGGCACATGCTTATACTATTCAAGGAATGTGTATGCCAAGTCTACCCATGTCTAAATTCTTACAGGATTAAGCCCTATGTACCATCAGAGGGCTACTTTAGTTACGTTGTCCTAGAAGCAATGAATCATTAGCTTCTCATTCTGTTTATGTCCTACCATTTTATGACAATACATAAGAAGATAGGCAGTAGGGTCAGTAATTCCATTGTATTTTTCAAAGTTGGGCACTTTAAACTTGGACGGGATGATGAAGCTCGAAACTTGGCCTAATAACTTTGCATCTATAACTCTAAATTTATTATTTCCTTCCATAGCTTGAGGACGCTTCTCTAATGAGTGATACTTATCTAAGTCCTCATCTTTTTTTGAAGGCTACTTTGTTTTCTTTTGCTCTACATGCTCATTGAGGTTCGGGATTATAGGCCTTGATAATGAATAGCCTACGCCTTGAAATCCTTAAATTAAATTAGACGTTATTGCTGGATTGATATAAATAAATGGCTGGGATGGTGGGGCATTTGTTGCTAGAGGGTGTTACCCATGTAGTGCCCCTTCTTAAGTGTTGGTGGCCTCAGTACCACCATTTAAATTACTTTTAAGGTGTGCTAGTTTTTTTCCCATCTCAACTGGACTCGTTTGCCCCTTTTTCCTTCAAAGCTTAGCCAATTGTTCTGTCAATTCTGCCATTTGAGATTAAAGTTCTTCATTCCTATGAGTTGATCGTTCTTGAGATTCTCTGTACATGAGTTCTAGTTGTTCAATACGGGACTGATGATCATTCTCCATGGCTTTATGGTGGGTACAAGTGTTGTAGTGATAGCGAGCTAAAGATTCCTTGTTTTAACACACCTTCATTTTAGATTATTAACGGATTAGACCTTTATAATGTGTCATGACATGACATGAAGATGGATATGAATTCATCAAGCAGAAAAAGAATTATGCTATTAATTCAAAGCAGAAAAAAATTATTATTGATGCAAATGCAAAAGGGACAATTAGATTAAGAAATAGCTCCACCAATAGCATCTTTCATTGAAGCAAATGTAGAAGGGATAATTAGATTAAGAAATAGCTCCACCAATAGCATCTTTCATTGAAGCAGCCAAAGTCTTGAATACATATGATTACATTTAGAAATGTCTAGCATGATTACATTGCTTAATCACATTTTCTAAGAAATACAACAATTCTTGTTTGTAAACTCCAGTGGGTAAGATGATACATGCAAGAGATCGAGCTGTGTCCATCATATAGTCAGCCTCTAACTAAGCTGCTTGAATTTGTTCAGTGAGAAGGCAATGATGAGTTTGATAATTTTAGCATGCCTAATCAACTATTTGCTGCCATTCTTGCTTTCGTCATTTTGAGGCCCGTACTCATTCATCCACCTAGTTTTGGTGACGTTGTAAGGACTACTCTAAGCCTTGAACCCTGACTGTTAGCATCTCACTTTCAACCTGATTTGCTCTCAAATCTCAAACTTGATCTTCTAACCATACATTTCTCCATGGATAAGTTGATGCGAAGGTTTGAGCTCTAACAAGCTTTTTTTTTGGCTATCTTTAGCAGCTTTTTTCCACTGATGTAGTTTTTTTTTAGGGTGGCAATTTATGTTATCCACTCGATTGAAGACTTACCTCAGCATCATGATTTGTTTGCTTTGCTGACATCCGCATAGTCTTTCCTTAAACTCTCGAGATCTTTTTTGAGACTATTCTTCTCCTTATCAGCTCATTTTACCTCACCTTCATGTAAATAAAGGTCTATCTCCAATTGACTATTTTCTTCTTTTAGGCAAGCAATTTCTTTGGTAAGGGTTGTCTTTTCTTGTTCAATTTCCCATCTAAGCAATTTGATCTTATAAGGGAATTCTTCATCTATGGATGCAACAGCAGATAAAGGCAAGGCATCATTAGTGCAGCGTATTTTCCATTCATTATAACCCAAGGTCATATTGCTTCTTCTCCACTGTATTTCCATGCAATGAGTTTATCTCCAAGCACGAAAGGCTAACTAAATTTTTGACTTATAACCAAGCCCACCATATTCAAGGTCGCATGCCTCTAGGTCTTGAACAAAAGGGATAAATTACTGACACAAAAATTATTGAAGGACCAGAATAGTTGCATAGCTAGTACTTCCCCATAACCTAATGAGTGGCATATAATTGTACTCTCTATATCTATACATGATGGTTTGTGGCGATAACCAACCAGCCTTCTATGTCACTTTATCCCTGTTGAGATTCTGAAGTTTTTGGATCCATTGTTCCTCAAACTTTTTGCAAAGCCATTTTTTCTTGAAGAGTTTGGAGATAGGACTAAAGTCAAAGAAGAAATTGTATGGCCTTCTCTTTTCTTCCGGGCAAAGGTGACTAACAAGCCACAGATGAAGCATAGATGCACATCCAATGAAACATCCTGTCCCAATTTTCTTTCAAAAATTAAGGGCTCAAATGGTTTCAATGATGATAGTAGATGCCGGGTTAATGTTCCAACACCATCGGGAAATAAGATCTGCCACCGTCGCTTTGACATAACCTAGCGTATTCAAGAAAATAACTAGGCCATATATTGCCAAAGTGACTATATCTTGCATTTTTTGAATGTCGGCAATATTTGCCATTGCCTCTTTCAAACTAGCACATGAAATGCACTCGCTGTTTCCCATCTTCTTGATGTGACCCTCAATCCATGTCTCAAATGCATTAAGAATTTAGGCTAATTTTTTTTTAAAAGTTAGAGGGTTTAACGCCTTACAATATATTCTATCAATCTTGGCCCTCTCGATGTTAAGCAGCGAGTTATATTCCTCTACTGTGGGGTTAAATCCTCATGGTTAAAGGTAAAGCATCAATATGCAAGGTTTCAAAATTGGGAAGTGGCCTATAGCAAATTAACATCCAAATGGACCTAGAGCAAAAGAGCAATGTCCCTATATCTCTTCGTGAATGATTCTTTCTTGGTACTATCCTACCTAGTCCATATATATTTCAGATCTTGCCAGTCGTTTTGATGATACCCTATTCTAATCTTTTCATGTGCTATCAAGATATCCCCATGTTTTAGGGTGTCCTCATTTTCACACTGTCATCACTCGGACCAAGCTCAAACTTTCTTGAAAGATTTTAACTCTGAGGTGGACTGTTGATCCATGACAGATACCCCTTGGTAAACACTACACCATTGTCTAATTGTCTCATGGCAATAATAATGAAATGATGCATGCATGTAAAAGAAAACAAAATGAGATGATAAGTTAGTAGTTGTACAAAGAAATAAGCACACAAAGGAACGAAAGCAACAAAATGAAAATGCCACATAGAAGTTTGCCCCAAGAATTGACGGCATGATGCATAAGGGCGAGCATAACAATCGAACAGCATCATAGTGTATCCATGCTAAGATTGCCTTTACACGTGCTGATACAATACCACATAAGGATAGGCTTAACCAAACAAGCAATACTATTCATTCATCAATATCTGCGTTAAGTCATCCACATGGTGACTTATTTTGGTGAGATTACGAATTTTTGGCATCGTACGTGTGAACATTCACCCATCATCGCCTACTTATTAAGAAAGGGTGAGCAATAGAACATTATCGCATACCCAAAAGAAATGATCATAAAAATAACATGACAAATGTGAGGGACGATGTTCACCTATCATCGCTTATATAATATGGTATACAGGAGTAAAGATAAAAAGTGTTTCCCTGAGTGACCCTATTCTCCAGGTTATTCTATCAGTATTTCGGTATGGTTTGACATGGTTTGGCTCATAGGGCTCACTATATGAGTTTAAGTGGATGCCTAAAAAAGTATCCAAGTCATTCTTTCATCTGATAAGGATAGCTGAGGCACCTCGATCCTAGGCCCATTACGGGTTTAGCAGAATAAGTTTAACAGGTGGATGTATTTCCCTATGCAAATTTGGAAGGTTACTCACAAGAGACATAGGTAATTTACATCACAGAAGGTCTTGCCATGCCTATACGGAGGGTTACTCATGAAGGCGGATGGCTCACTTCCTCCTAATAATTAGCATCCTAGCCTTACCATGTTGTTTGGTGGGACTCTAATGCAAAATGAAAGTGCACAGTTTGTGTCGGGAAAACTATCAAACCTTTTTTATTTTGCTCCATATTACCATACTTATTCAAATCAACATTCATTCAAAAAGAAGGCGATCCCTAAAAAAAGAATCATAAAATAAAGGCATAAAAAGTAAAAGATTAGAGGGCAAAAAAAGAGAAAGAATTATATCTAAATAATTATGGAAACTGAAGAACCAAGGACCAAGCAAGACATAGCTAGTCATAGGCCTAACTCTCTAAGTTTGTCCCCAGTGGAGTCGCCAAGCTATCGACTCCATGTGCCCGACCTTTACAAACTTTAGATGATCCAAAGGGCCAAAGCACACTCGACTTAAAAAACATGATGATATTTGACATGAAAAAGTAAAAGATCGTTGGACGAATCACTCATCCGACTAGTCTTGGATGGCCACCACGAAGTGGCCATAAAGTTGAAGTCACCACTGATCATTTTAAACTTGGCATGACCGGATGCCTATTGAAAATAATACCAGAGATTCATTGTTTTGGGTTCAAGAGTTGGTTACATGTGGGGAAGGATTAGCACACCCACGATGCCTAAAAATCAGTACCATCTAACTATATCTTACTTGAATCTTGGTTTCCTCAGTTCCATTTTTATCATTTTTTAAATATAATTCCCTCTAATGCATGAAATTTTGTAAAGATACGAGTCCGAGTTTCAATGAAAATTTTATCACCTATGTGCCTCAAAGAGGTGATAAGCATAGAGAGTTTTGATGAAAATGATTCCGAATGGGTTTTTATAAAAACAAATTAAATATTTCATGTACAGCACTGGAGAACTGACACGAGATACTGTTTTGTGATTCTAAAAATAATTTTTAAAGCATGAATGCTCGAGGTCCCTACAAGAGGAAACGTATTAGTAAGATAGGAAAGAAAACAATAAACAAATCCACACAAAATACGCAAAAAGTAGGGATGGTTGAAATGTATCTCATAGTTGTCTTTGATTATTAATGAATAACCGAGATGACAACATTGAAACTTTGTCAAATTTGATGAAAATTTAAGGAGAAAAAAGTTTCATTGACTCAAGAGGGAGAAAAGCTTAGATTTTAAAAGGAATATGAAGAGCAGGGTTGGAGTATCCCCTCAAAAGAGTAAGGTTAGAGTATCCCCAAAAATGAAAATTTGATATTGGATTTAAGGTAAAAGCGGGTTGGAGTATCCCTGAAAATGGAAGTTTGATATTGGATTCAAGGTAAACGTGGGGTTGGAGTATCCCCTCAGAGTAATGGGGTTGGAATATCCCCCGAAAATGAAAATTTTTTACGTTCAAGAGGATTAGGTCACTATTTTTGGATAGGGGGATCTTTGAAAATCGGAAGCCAAAGGTTTGCCTAAAATGTTCCTCTTTTGTTTAGCCTTGGTCCGAGTCTTAAGGGGGGTTTAGGTCATGGGAATGAGCCAATAGATCATGAGGCGTTCGAACGCCTAAATAAAAGCATTTTAAAAATTGGGTTAGAAATAAAGGATAATGTTGCTTCATTTTCCTTTCCGAATTTATCTTGAGCTTATCTAGAGGTGCCTGAGGCTAAACGAGGTACTATTAGAAAGGTAACCCGATGAGGATTAATGTAAAAATATTCCAAAAATCCTAGGGAATCACTTTCTAGGTGGAATTAATTTTTGAATTTCAACTTGACTCAACATTGGCAGCATGTACAAGGTAAAGGTATGATGGACTTTGAAAAATCATTTCAGATTCATCCAGAATTGTTAAAATGCAAATAATACCTTTCTAAAAAGGGAATTTCATGAACTATATGGGAGAAATATTCAAGGGATTCAAAAATGTTGTTTGCTAGGCCGAAATAGCCCGAATAGTAAACTGCTCACTGGATCTATGGGTTTCGGACAGTAAAGATTTAAAAAATTGTAACTATTTCATCCGAGATGATCTAAAGGTAAATGAGATATCGTTGGAAAGGTAATTCGAAACCCTTCAAGGGAAAAATAGAAAAACATTCTGGATAAATCATATTTTATTTTTAAATAAATTTTCAAAACTAGACCACTATGCTGCTAGAACAAAATAGGGGAGGTATTCGGTATTTTTGGTTTTTCATTAGGTTGAGCTCGGGCCATGGATGTTTGAACATTTGTAACCAAGATGAGGGGTTGACATGGGCATCATGAGTTCATTCCATAGTCTTGGAGTAGTTTGCAATGATGGAGCAACCTATAAACCATGCCATCATGAAGGTGTTTGGCTAAGGACTAAGGATTCACAGTTTTCAACTAAAAGACTTCATTCATTTTTTGAAAACCAGTGTCCTTATACTTATTCTTCCATGAATCCAGAACTGAATACTTGCTTTACCCCAAGGTTGGAAAACCAACTTCATAAAAATCTTAAGCCTATGTTATTCTCCATGTGTAGGAGATAACATAAGCCTAACTTGGGATATTTTTTTGAAATCGAGTTTTCTAGCATTCAAAACAAGCATCTCAACCTAAGCAAAGCTCCATAAATATAATATAGAACATGGAGAACATTTATGCATAAGCAAATATGACATTTTTCATAGAAAAGATAAAAAGAATGCATAGAGATGATATATAGATGCATGAACATACTTAGGATGAACATGCTAAAAAAGGCATTTTTATTTCATGGAACCTATCAAGCTGCTAGAAAATGTATGGCCATACTTAGGACATGTTAAGATGCATGCTTTAAACATGAAATGAAGATGTGGATGTGGAAGAAACGTGGTAAGGTTACATGGACAGAGGCTGTTATGGTGACGAAATGCAAAGGAGCATGCTTAGTTAACCAAACAGCATAAAGACACCAAAAAGAACATCAAAATCCTAAACTACCACAACCAAAGCCACAAAAAGTGCATGGGAATCCTAAGATGACTATAAAAGCATAAAAAGGGTTTACTAAGCTGATGTTAATGACTAAACAGAAACTACAAAGATCAGGGTAGAGAGGATATACCAAAAAAACTTAAACTTCCCTTTGTCTCAAAGTAGTGGCTATAGGCTTAATTTCTTCCTTCTCCTTGCTATTATTTAGCAAGAAAAGGATGAAAAAAGGTTGTTTTTTAGTGGTATGGTTAATGGTGAGGCTTTTTAAAGATCAAAATGTATGGAAAGTTAGGTTCTTAAAGGTTTTCCAGTGGTGGTTTGGGGTAGCTACGGGAATGGAGTATGAAACTCAATGAAATAGTGTTTTTGGGGCTGAGAATGACTTAAGGATTTATGGCGATGGGTAAAGAGTTTTTGGGATTGCTAAAGAGCTTTTTTATAGCTGGGAGCCCTCTTCTCTTTTCTTTTTTTTTGAGGTAGCTAGTTCTCTTTATCTTTATGCTCAGCCAATCGCTTTAAGAGACAAACCAAGTGCATTGTTAGGTTTTCTTCTCTGTAAAAGGAGACATCCAAGTAACGTGCTCAGTCTACCCCTTATTGCTATTGGTTCTGCAATGCCGAAAAAGAAATCAGAAAGGCTGTAATAGCTTCCCAACTGCTGATATGCCTGCCACCCTCTTACCACCATATCTCTCATGAAAGTGACCTTTGGCATTGGTTGCTTGGGCCCTAAACTTGTTTAAATCTTAGGTTCCTCAAGTTGTCTTATCTTGGTCACAAATAAATGAAAATTTGGTTACTCACCTGAACGACTCTAATGACACCTTAAAAATAACCTTTGATGCCTCATTTTTGCATTTTTCTTTAAGGCGGTCCAACGACTCTAATGACACATCACTCGACGATCTTCCCCTAGCTTTATTTCTATATTTTTATTTTGTCACCTTTTACCTAACTGCTAAGATACCAAAAATTGGTCCAGACAAAATGAGGTATCTACAACTGTCCTTCTTTGACTATTGCTAAGTATTAGGAACATGGCAAAGATAAATAGACACCATTTTGTTTGGGCAGTGTATTACGTTTTTTTTTAGGTGGGAAAGAAAAGGTGTCCTACTCTTTGAGGACCAAAAGAAAAAAAGTGCCACCAACTTGTGGGCTTAAAAGTAATAGAAAGGGCATCATGTTCTTTGAGGACTAAAATAAAAGGGGTGTCACCCGCTTGTATGGGATTAAAGGTAAGTGAAGAAAGATGTTTAGCACTTTGTGGAGTAAGGTAAATAGGTGCCACCAGTTTGTATGGGCTTTAAGGTAAGAAAATGCCCTACTCTTTAAGGACGGAGGTAGGTAGTGTGCTGTCATCAGCTTGTGTGGGCCTTGATAAGCATCCTGCTCTTTGAAGACTAAGATAGGTAATTGCCAACAACTTGTGTGGGCTTTAGGATAGGGAAACATCCTGCTCTTTGAGGACTAAGGTATGTAGTTGCCACCAACTTGTGTGGGCTTAAAAGAAAATTAAAATGAATCCTGCTCTTTGAAGACAAAATGAAAGGGGTGCCACCAGATTGTGTGGGCTTAAAAGGGAAGACATCTTGCTCTTTGAGGGCTAGAATGAAAGAAAAGGTCCTACTTTTTGAGGATAAAGAAAGAAAACATCTCGCTCTTTGAGAACAAAGAAAGAAAATGTCATGCTCTTTGAGGACAAAAAAAGAAAAGTTCCTGCTCTTTGAGGATAAGAAAAGAAAACATCTTACTCTTTGAGGACGAAGAAAGAAAAGGTCATTTTGTTTGAGGACAAGAAAAGGAAACGTCCTGCTCTTTTAGGACAAAGAAAAGAAAATGTCTTGCTCTTTGAGGATAAGATAAGGAAACGTCCTGCTCTTTGAGGACAAAAAAGAAAATGTCTTGCTCTTTAACGATAAGAAAAGGAAACGTCCTACTCTTTGAGGATAAAGAAAGAAAACATCCTAGTGTTGAGATTAGATACTTTTTTTTGGATTATTTTCAATAAGCTTGTGATGTCGAAGGAATTTACCTAAGATTTTTTTAAGTTTTTAGAAACTAAAAGTCACACCTTGCACTCTTTACTAATTTGCCTTTTGTATGGGGATTGGTACTTAAAAGATGTTAAATCTTGTAGAATGCATGATAATGTGTATACGTGTTTAAATGATGCAAAAATGGTGTTTCCAAAGGCATAATCCGTCTATTTTGGATCTTTTTCACATATGATAAGGTGGCTTCTTGCCCCGATGACCAATGATGGTAATAAGAGGATTGTGAAGTCAAATGATTCATGTTGGAAGGCTCTAGCTGTAAAGAGTCCATTGGCAAGCATGAGTGGTACTTCTTTGCCGATTCTAACTCTAAAGAGCCTCTTTGACTATTCAAATATGTTTAACCTTGGATGTTTGGGTGCTAATCGAAGCAGGATTTTAGCCTTTTTTTCCTTCATGATAGGCTTTTCTAGGGGTAGAGTTTGAACCCTTCTCAAGATACAAGATCAAAGAAGGTGGGACCAACCATGGCCCTAAAGTTTATTTTTGGTCTTTTTTTCTATTTTTTTTTATTTTGTCACCTTTTACCTAACTCCTAAGATACCAAAAACTGGTCCAGACAAAATGAGGTGTTTACATCTCCCACTTGCACTTGAAATAATCATATTGTTGTCTTTTATGGAGAACATGTTTGTTCATATGCAATAATCTCCTTTATCAACTCATTACACAATTTGGTTCATCATGTGACCTTGATTCCAATCATAAGGTTCAATTGTGTTATAGTTATTGCAATCAACTAATTAGCTCTTCAGTAAATGATTCAAAATTTATTATTTTTGTAAATGTAAAATGAAATAATTTGCTTGATGGCTCATGGATATAAATATGTAATCTTTCTAGTTTGGAACCTTTTCCAAAATTATATCCAAATTTTTATAGTTAGTTGTCACTCAAAACATGATTATTAACTTTTAATATTTCATGTAGGCTCCTACTGAATCTTTTATTTCTAAGGTTCTTTCAAGGAATCTAATTCAAAACTTTTTTGAATTCCAATTGATTTGGGCCTTAACGTATTTTCTATATGTTTGATTGATACAAATGATAGATAAAAGTTTTAGAATAAATTTACTATTAATTATTAAATGAACAAATAAAAATAGCTTGGCATCCATATACCAGCAAAAGTAGATATATGTTCATAACATTATCCTAAAATAAAATCCTTCTACCTGCAAAAGTAGATATGTGTTCATAACATTATCCTAAAATTAAATCCTTCCAATTCAGCCCACAATTGCCAAAACTAAAACAAAACATGCCATGTTTAACAACATATCATAAAATGCAAGCTTTTAGTAACTCTTTTGAATAACTCTTTTGATTGGGACGGCAGGCCAAATCTACATTAGCTGGGTTACCTCCACCTTTTTGGTCCATTGTCTTTAACCTTTATCTTTCTTTTTATCTTTGGTTCCTAGAATATGCCAAAATTATTTAGTATCAACAACTGGGTATCATATACCATAAGAAAGTAAATGATTTAAAGGTTTATACCAAAGGTGGAAACTTATTTTATCTTTTATCTTTTAACTATTTTCAAGGTACTCTTTCCAATTAATCCTCCAGTGACCGACCTTTCTACAGCGATGGTGAGTCCCTTTGTCCTTGTTAGTATATGCCTTAGAGCTAGTCAGATTGGATGAGGAATATAATAGTTAATAATGTGAACCAGTCACTTTAGTTAGTGATTCAAGGTTTTCCTTCATGTTAATGGCATGATTAACACTTAGCAAACACTAATTGGATGAAGTCCAAGAAACACAATGGCTTTGCAAAGTTAGTAATGTGTGATGATGCTGAGATCCTTCTGCATCAAAGTCATATTTCTAAAAACATTCTTTGTCATCATATTGTCAAGACATGTCATTGACAATGCACAAAGACTAAGCCTCCATACATTTGATGCATGCAAATTTGATCTCATATAAGTTGAAGTCTAAAAAAACTTAGGAATAGCATATGGGTGCTTGTTTTCAAGAAACAAGTTCACCAAACATGGCCTATATGAGAACTCAATTTGGCATAAGTTCTATGGAATATGTTTTCATGTGCTAGTTGAGTATATTAGTCCTCAGACTTATGATACCAGGTCATCTTGTATAGGGAGTGTTATGCTTTGATTCCATCATGAATGGGTCCATAATTGATAGACGCTTGTGGTAGGGTAGTTTTGGCAAGGCATAAACCATACGAAGGTGGATGAGTGATCTAGAAAGGATTCACCACTCCAAATGACATTGGAGACATATCTCATTTGTTTTTAGCTTTGGTTAAGTTGATAAAGTTATTGGCCAACACATAATGAATTTAGGAGAAATTGTTTCTCTAAATTCATGAGGTTAGCCGAAAGTTGCAGGAACTAATGTGGATCGATAAATGAGTAGACATTGCACCATGCTGATGGTCTTTCTAGGATATCTAGTGAAATGATCGAAGTACACTAAGAGGCTAGTTACTGAAAGGTTTCTTAAAGAAGTCATGTTAAGTCCTCTTGCATATTGGTTGGCCATTATTCCTTGCTAGAGGCCAATCTTGGTTTATAAATATAAATATACTTAATTGGGTAACTATGGCTATTGCCATTATGATGGAAGCTTAATGGGTCGAACACAATAAAATAACCTATTAGATTAAAATCATAATTAAATTAATTATGACTTAATTAAATAAAAGGGAAAATAAGGAAGACTTATTCAAATAAGTTCAAATAAGAATAATTTAAAACATAAATCAGATTTATGAAATCTGATTAAAAAGTCTTATTATAGCAATAAAGATAAGAGTGTCTTATCAAGATAATGTCTATTTGTAAACATGGTTTTAGGTATAATACAAAATATCACCAAATAATTATATTTGGAAAATGAAATAATTATTTAATTAATTATTTAAAATTATTTACATGAAGTAAAAATTGTTTTATTTGGGTTAGAAAATTTAAATATGAATTAAATTATCTAATATGTAAATTAAGGGGTTGGGCTAAAAGACCTAATTATAAAGTCAAGAGAGTTTAGTTGTGATCTACTCCAAGTTAGGCTTACTAATGGGCTTGACACATGGAATAGCTATCTAGTTAGTATATGCCTTAGAGCCAATCAGATTGGATGAGGAATATAGTAGTTAATAATATAACATAATCACTTATGTTAGTGATCCAAGGTTTTCCTTTATGTTAATAACATGATTGACATTCATGCAAACACTAATTGGATGAAGCCTATGAAATACAATGACCTTGCAAAGTTAGTAATAAGTTATGATGGTGAGATCCTTATGCATCAAAGCTATATTTCTAAAAATGTTCCTAGTCATTATATTGTAAACATAAGGCATCGACAATGCACAAAGACTAGCATATGCTAAGCCTCCATGCATTTGATGCATGCTAATCTTATAGAAGTTAAAGTATAGAGATACTTGGGGATAGCTATAGGTGTTTTTTTTTTGTAGAAACAAGTTCACTAAGCATGGCTCGTATAAGAACTCCATTTCGTGTAAGTCACTCAAATGCCTATGGAATATGTTCTCATGTACCAGTCATGTATATTAGTCCTCAAACTTGTCATACTAGGTTATCTCGTATGAGGAATGTCATACTCAGATTTATTTGAAATGGGTCCACAATGGATGGATGCTTAAGGTAGGGTATGTTAGGTATAACATGAACCATATGGTGGGTGAATAAGTGATCCAAAGAGGATTCACCACTCCAAGTGACATCGAAGACAAAATCTCATTTGTTTTTGGCTTTGGTTAACTTGATAAAATCTTTAGCCAATGCATGAAGAATTCATGAGAAATTATTTCTCTAAATTCATGAGGTTAACTGAAAGCTATAGGGACTAATATGGATTGATACATGAGTAGACATTGCACTATGATCTTATTATTTTCGGGATATCTAGTGAAAAGATCGAAGTACACTGAAAGGCTAGTTACTGAAAGGTTTCTTAAAAGGTTAAATTTACTTTTCTTATATATTAGGTGGTTGTGATGCCTTGCTTGAGGTCAATCACGGTCTATAGATATAAATACACTTAATTAGTAATTATATTTACTACCGTTAAGATTAAAGCCTAGCGGGTTACACATAAGAATATGAACTATTGGATTAAAATAAAGATTTAATTAAATAAAATGTATAATAAAGAGGACTTAATTGAATTAGTTCAATTAAGATTAATTTAAGACATAAATTAGATTTATAAAATGTAATTAGAGATATCTTACTATGGCAATAAAGATAAAAATATCTTATCAAGATAATGTTTATTTGTAGACACAGTTTTATGGGATATTATTACATAAAGCCAAATAATTATATTTAAAAAATAAATAATTATTTGATAATTATTTAATTAATTATTTAATATTATTTACATGAAGTACATATTGTTTTAGTTGGTTTAAAAAATTTAATTATGAATTAAAATATATAACATGTAAATTTATGGGCTAGGCCAAAAAGCCATAATTATCAAATCAAGAGAATATAGTTGTGAACTACTCTAAATTAGGCTTGCTAATGGGCTAGGCATATGGAATAGCTATCTTTGGTGGGCTACTGGGCCAAAGTATTAATAGTTAATACTAAGGCCCAATCTTGGACAAGCTAATTAAAATAGTTTTAATTAGACTCTAAAACACCACCAAAAGTGGCGCCAACCTTGAGGATGGGTGAGACCGAGTCATTAGTCAAGCCTAACCTAGCCCATGATGTATTTAAATATAGTATTAAGTGTTTTTGGCTAAAAAAAAGCATAAAGAAAATGCTAGGCATAGATCTTAGACTTTCCTAAAGGGTTTGGTGTAACACCCATGCTTCTTTAAGCTCTCTTTTCATTTTCATGGTTTTTTTTAGTGTTCTTAAATTATTCTTTACACAAAAAAAATAGAAAAATAGTTTTCTAGCATTGAGAAATTAGTTTTTTTCAACGTTGTGAAATTGGCCAAATCTCAATATCCCTGCTTCCATAAGCTTACTTTATGTTGATTGGTATTCCAAGTGATCTCAAATTGTTTTTGATCGTAACGAAAAACAAAAAATCAGTTTTCTATCCTAAAGGAATCAACTAGAAAAATAAATTATGATTTTTGGATCCGTTTATTGGCATTTGCAAAAAATAGCTACTTACATATAAAGCTATTTTCTTTTTCTTTTTGGTGCAACAAGTGTAGGAATTATTCTAGATCATTTTAGATCTAAACTTGTTGACTATATACCTTTTGCCTAAGGCTTGAAAAGCCTTTTGGCTAGCATTGAAAAACCATCAAACCTCACGAAGGCTCCAATAGGCATCTGTGTTGGTCACTGTTAAAGTTAAAACACTTAGACTACTTTTAGCCTCTGCAAGAAATCGTAGCAATCAAACCATGGTGCATTCTTGTAGGTATCGGCAGAGTTAAAGTTTTGAGTCTCTAAGTAGGTATGATTTCTATCAGATCCATGTTTTTAAATTGCAGTCTGAACACATGTACATCTCTTCCTAAGATCCTGAGGAAATCCTAGTGTTTCTTTGTTTAATTCTGCTATGTATGTTTAATTCTGATTAATTTTGTATGCTTATGTCAATATGCATGAGTCTATAATCTCCTAACTGTGGTAGTAAAGCCTAAGGTTTATAAATTACATATAGTCTAGCTTGCTAGTTTTTTATGATAATAAATTTGATTGATTTATGTGTTGATTTGGTGATTTTTCAATTTTAGTAAAATTCTTTAAAATATTATTTTTAAATATTTTTTAAAATTTGGACAGCATGTAATTCTTGAATTTAATCATGTTTAATAGTGTTTAAATAATTAATTAAAATTTTTTTAATTAGTTCAGATTCAAGCCTTAACATGTTTAAAGCTTTTTAGGTTGGTTCAATGTTGTCTTGATCCGTTTCTTGAATTAAAATTAAATAAATTGTTTCTTTTTAATTTTTAATTTTCTAGCATGTTGATCCATGTTTATTATCAATATTAATTAGTTTAAAATTTTTTTTAATTAAATTGATATTAGAGTCACCTATCGTTCTGATTTTAGCTATTACTAGGATGGCTCCGTTACGATGTTCTGATGGTTATGAAATTCTCAGCAACTATTAGTAACATTTTTCCTTGTTTTTCCACCTTAAAAGTGTCACGATAAGTTCATAGTACTTGCTACAAAAATTAGGTTAAAATTAGAGTTGAAAATGTTTCAGTTCTGAGTCATATCAATTGCATTAGATGTACATGATGTGCGCGGCACTTCATCTTTTTCATTGGAACCTTGTGGATGGTTGAATTTTTCTTTTGGTATTTATTTTATAATAGGGTTAGTGAACCTTGCCTTCTCTTTTAATTCTAGGTTATAAATTCTTTTCTAACATAATTCCCTTGAATGTAACTTGAGGTTTCTTACGATGATATGTAATTGTTATATAGGACTTGTAGATTTAGATTTAGGTTAAGATTATAATTTGTGTAAATCCAAGATGTAAAGAAGACGACACCAAGAAGAAAGGACCAAGGAGATCATTATCAAGACTTGCAAAGACCTTGTATGATATCCCTAGGAATTTGACCAACTAGTTTCTTAATGGCTTAAGGAAACTAAATAGATAAAGTCCATAATCATCTTAGTAGATTGTATTTGTTAGATTTATTTTTGAATCTATATATGTATGTGATATATGATTGAATAAATGCTAAGCATGCTATTCAAGCAAAGCAATAAGACCTAAGATAAATGATAAAAATCCCTTATAAAATATTGAGTGCCGAAGTAAGATTAAACACCTTCCATTGTTCATAATAAGAAATCTAAGTTTTGGCCATAATGATTTGTTGAGCTAACAAAAGGTCCCTTTTACCCGAGTTTCTTAAGTTATTTGTATGTGTACAACTTGATCGCATGGTGTTAAAGGAAATGGTTAGGTGAAATGCATACGATGTATTTAGGCAAAGAGTTGCCACCTAATAATCTAGGAGTTGCATAGGGATGCAATCAGTAAATAAAGTTACCTACTAATTAGTTCTTTCATGGTTTGTTGAGTTGACTCAAAGTCATGGAAGGATGAAAGAAGTGCCTAGATCATTAATAAGATTCAAATGTTGAACTTCTCAGATTATAGATGAAGGTTAGTCTATCAAGTTCAAATTGATGACTTTGTGTCATAATAGGACCTAGATACGAATCCTGACTAGCTCGACTTAAAATGGTGAATGTATCCATTGTTTATATATATATATCATTGTTCTTTATCTAAATTTAGGGACCCATATCATTATTGTTATTATTATTCTTGTTTAGTGTCTAGGGATTAAGTTTTCCAGATAAATGCTCACTCGACTTCTCTAAATAGTCGTTACAAAATGACCATCTTTTTGGGAGTAGGCACCAATCTTATTTTAGCCAAGTGAGATTGGACACCTACCGGAGTTCATATTGTAAGGATTATGAAACCCATAAAACATACTCCGAGGTCTACACTTATACCAGAGATCGCTTAAAAGGGTCCAGGAGTCAGTTACAATCACAAGTAAGGATTGACCTTCTCATCATGCCTGGCAATTGGAACCTATTAATCGTGTGTTAACATAAATTTTGATTTTTATTTGGTTTTAATATTGGATATTTAATTATAATTCCCATAATATTTTATTAAACAAATTTATTATTCTGGATGAGAAAATTTTGAGTTTTAATATTTTTGAAAATCAAATATCTTCCATATCCTCTCTGAGAACCAAGAGAACATGAAGATCTTATCATTCTCTATCATACTCTGCTAGAGAACCTGCAGAGTATGAAAGGTTTTATTTTTACAAAAATTGAAAAATCTCAATTTTCATTTTGAAAAGGATATCTTGTTATTAAAATAATTTGTAGAACCCTTCACATATTCTAGTAGGAATTCTATGTATAAATTTAATTAGGAGACATTGCCTTAATTATAAAAAATATGATTTTATTAAAAATACAGATCCTAAGACCTAAAAATAGTCTAATATGATGAATCTATTCTTAATGTGTACTTTTGACATAAAAGTATCCTAGAATTCACATAGGACCTAGTTCTAATGCAAAATTATGAAAATCCCCTTACGATATACCTTCATCATAAAAGATCCCAATAACCCCTAAAGGACTCAAAAATGCTTGAAAAAAGGGCGAACCTATCCTAAATATGCATATTCGGCCTAAAAGCATCATAATGCATATCTAAGACTAGACTCAAGAAAATTACCATAATGCTCTTAGAGTATACTTTCGACATGAAAGTATCTCGGTACCCTAACGGACACTAAAATGATCTTAGAAGGCTAAACCAATCCTAAATATTCACTTTCAACTTAAAAGTATCCTGGTGAAAATTACCAAAATGCCCTTAGGGTATTACCTTCGATGTCAAAGTATCCTATTAACCCTAAAGGACACTAAAATAATTATGAAATAATGAACCTATCCTAAATATGCACCTTTGGCATAGAAGCATCTCGGTTACTATCTAGGACTCTAATCAAAATAAAATAAACAAAATACCTATAGGGTACACCTTTGACGTAAAAGTATCTCGGTACCCTAAAGGACACTAAAATGGTCCAGGAAGGCTAAACCAATCCTAAAAATTCACTTTCAGCGTAAAAGCATCTCAGTGAAAAAATTATCAAAATGCCCCTAAAGAATACATTCGACATGAAAGTATCCCGATAACCCTGACAAGCACTAAAATAATGAAAATTGGAACATATCCTAAATATACACTTTTTGCAAAAAAACATCCTAGTTACTATCTAAGATTCAATTTTAAAAAATTACCAAAATGCCTTTAAGGTACACCTTCAACATGAAAGTGTCCCGATATCCTAATGGACTCTAAAATGATCTAGGAAGACTAAACTAATCCTAAAAATTCACTTTTGGCATAGAAGCATCCTAGTGGAAAAACTATCAAAATGCCCCTAGGGTATACCTTCGACATGAAAGTATCCTGATAACCCTAACGAGCTTTAAAATAATGAAAACTAGGTGAAAAGAAGATTAATTTAGTGGCTTTTTATATGAATATTGATAATTTTTTTATTTTTGATTTTATGCCATTTTTAATTTCATTTTCGAAATATGCTTTTTTTATTTTGCATTGAACTCAATTTAGGATGGCGAGAACCAAATACGATATGGGCATGTTCCCACTTAAGATTCCCTACCCACCCGGCTCAATTATTTTGCTAGGAGAGAGGGGCCGACCCTGCCATTTTATGGCAAGGCATT
The DNA here is from genome assembly GCA_038381835.1 of Adansonia madagascariensis. Lineage (NCBI taxonomy): Eukaryota > Viridiplantae > Streptophyta > Magnoliopsida > Malvales > Malvaceae > Adansonia > Adansonia madagascariensis. The sequence continues at coordinate 17,485 of JBBYHL010469982.1, read as the reverse complement.
GTGTTTAAGGTCATGGACTTTGCTGCCCGTGACCTTAAACATTTACAATCAATTATTAAAAGGGGGAAATGATTTAAGAAGAAGTGGGTGAGAGCTTCAAGCTCTTTATAAATAAAGCTTGAAGCTCTTCTTCTCGTATCGAAGAGAAAAAAGAAAAAAAATTCGTAAGGTATGTTTTAATTTTTATTTATAATATTAAAATATAATTAATTTTGTAATTTATTATTTTAATTATTAGTTTTGATTAAGATATAATTTAAGGTTTTTATTTAAATAACGTGATATTCAACTTTGTAATTTATTATTTTTATTATTATTATCATGATTTAATATTTTTTGTACTAATTAAGATTTTCTATAAAAATTAAAATTTGTTAGAGAGATTAAGGTACGATTTTTGTTTTTTATTTAACAAAAAAAGAATATGATATTTAACTTTGTAATTTATTATAATGTACTTTATTATTTATTATCATGATGTAATTTACTATAATGTGCTTTATCATTTACTATAATGTAATTTGTTGTAATTTATTTATGTTGTAATTAAGCTTTTTTCTTGTAGAAGTTGATTTAGTTTAGTATATGAAATTATTTTAATGTTAAAAAATTTTAGTTCTTGTAGGTAGACCTGCTCGTGGGCCGGGCCGGGCCGGATTCGGGCTGGGCTTGAGCATGGTATTAACATTAAATATGCTTGCCTAAGCCCGGCCCGGCCCGAAATATGGGCCTCAAATTTTGCCCAAGCCCGCCCATATTTGTAAATAGATAATCCAAGCCCGTTTAGGCCTGCCCATATTATATTTTTTTTATAATTTATTTTTTTTTAAATATATTTTTTTAAATTTAATTTTTTTATTAAGTTTATAAATATAAATAATTTAACTTAGCTTTTAAAATTTACACTATAATATTATATAATATGTATTGTTTATATGATAAAAATTATATAATACATAAAATATAAAATAAATATTATATAATATAATAGTAAACCGGGCCGAACCGGGCCTAGCTCAGGCTTTGAAGGTCGAACCCAAGGCCCTACCCATTTTTTAATCGGGCCTATTTTTTTTGTCCAGGCCCATTTTTTGAGACTATTATGTTTGTCCACACCCTCCCAAATTTCGGGCGGACCTTCGGGCTTGGGCGAGTAGCCCGGCCCTTGAGCAGGTCTACTTGTAGGCATAATTTTGATTAATGTGATGGCTTCATCATCATCACTGTTGAGACTACAAGAAATTCATATATTGTCAAGGGTATTATCCGAGGTACTAAAATTTAATTTACCAGGTTCAAATATTTGAATATTACGAATTTAAAATTTTATAACTAATAAATTAATTACTTATTGAACAGGATTTTGATCGCGAGTTACGAATGCAAAAATTTACTTTGGAAGAATCAAATGCATATATTGTGGACTATTTACAATCTACTGGATTTTACCATGTAGCTTTAGTTAGAACCCTGCAATATGAGGCTGGACTAATAAAAGCGTTGATTGAACGATGGAGACTCGAGACACACACATTTCATCTTCTATGCGGTGAATGCACGATCACCCTAGAAGATATTGCACTTTAGTTAGGACTCTCAGTTGATGGTGAAGCAATAATATGGGGAGCCTTTTGGAATAGGCTGACGTGTGCCTTGAATTATTGGGTCAGATACCTCCTGGTAACTGTTTAAGAGACTCAAGACTAAAAATAATTTGGTTAGAAAGAACTTTCGCTACACTCCACAGAATCCAACCATATGAGATATAGAATATGCCGCCAGAGTGTATATTTTACGCTTAATTAGAGGAATGTTAATGCCTGATAAATCTAGTAATTTAGTTCATTTAATGTATCTTCCAATTTTGCGAGATTTCAAGGGGGCTGAATATTATAGTTAGGGTTCAACTTGTTTAGGATTCCTATATAGGGAACTCTGTCGGGCCACAACTAAAGGCACCCCTGACATAGGTGGTTATTTATGGCTACTACAGTCATGGGCTTGGTATCGGATGCCATTTCTTGCACCGAGAGTTAGTGCACAGCCTGCATACCCTCTCGTATTAAGGTAATAAACTTTAGTACTTCATTTATATTGCATTAGTGTAGAGGTTATACTTACATATAAATTATTACAAATTTGATATATATGGTAACAGATGGGTTGGTAGAAAAGATTATAGATTCACCCCAATCGAGCTCGAAAATATCAGAGGAAGACTCAAACGCATCACCTCTGATAGGGTAAACATTTTAAAATTATTTATTAAAGTAGGTATGCATTTAACCTTACATATGCCATATTGTTTAGTAATAATTTCTATGTATTTTTTCAGTTTTTGTGGATGCCATATCGTTCTAATGAGATAATGGCATGCCTCCCAGTGGAAGCATATAGAAGTAGCCACATGTAGCGTGCAAATATGGCACTAATATGCTTTCAAGTTAAGTGGCACGAGGCGGATAGGGTCCTACGTCAATTTGGGATACGACAACTAATCCCTTAAACACTAGTGAACCTTGACAAAGTTCACAAAATTGACATGCATGGTAATCATGCAAAGAACTGGGTCGAAAATCATAGAAAATGGATCCGATATTGAGAAAATCATTATATACTTATTGCGTCTAGCTCTGAAATAATGAACAACAATTTTGAGCCATCAGATGAATACATGAGATGTTTCTATGAACAAGGTCGACCTTTTACTTTTCCATCATCGGGTGTTACTCGAAGGATGAGGCAACCTACTTCGGTAGATATTCATAATATCAATGCACCTAGGATGTCATTTAGTCATTCTGAACCAAAACGTGATCCTAGATTATCATTTAGTCACTGACATTCTTTCAATCATGCTAGGGATGATGATGAGGATAGGTTTTATTAGCTGGAGCCGCCAATAAATAGGTTAGATACTGACCTTCTGATCCAGAGTTTAGGTCCAGCATATTTGTCTACCATGTATTAGTATGGTACTCCAGTTTCAAACAGTGGTGGTATGAGTACCTTGAATCCTTTTTATAGTGCAACAGGTATTGTTTCCTCCAGTAGCTAGAATCTAAATCCTTTTTATGGTGCAATAGGTGGATTTAGATTTAGGGTTTCAGATATTACAGATGAAGCGAATCAAGAAGAAGCCACTAAAGAAGAAGCCATTCAAGAAGAAGCACCATGATGATAAGAAGAGCCTGAGGACATCGAACTTGGAGCAATTATGGCAATGAAACTAAAAATATTGAATGGCCAGTATTGCCACCACGTAATAGAAGAGCTCTACATTGTTGTTTAACACCATGCGAAAGGGCCCCCTGTTAATAAAGTTTTATATGTAGTGATTTGTTTAATATGTATTTTTATCATTACTGTCATTTGTACAATATGTACTTTTAGCATTCAAAATTTTTTGTATAATTTATATTTTTATCTTTTATGATCATTGATATAGTATGTTATATGGAATCCGCTGTATATGTTAAAATTAATCTTATTTAAAAATAAAGATTATATGTCCTAATCTAGAAATATAGAGAGATCTAAAAGGTCAGCCAAAATCAAGTCGTATTCATAATGAAATGGACATTAGGGAGACATGCCAACCAAAACGTTTTGGATTTTGTAGGAATAAAGGCCATAGCCATAACAAATGTCCTTACAAATCCGGTATCTTGGGGGAGAGTTCGCATCAATGATAATGTAGTAAATGATTTCTTATTGTAAAATTTTGTACTTATATATAATTCGAAGTTATTTAAATTTTTATATCTAATTTTTAAATATTAGTATATTTATATTTGTACTAAATTTAATATACTAAATTTAATATCAAAAATTAAAAATCTATAATATTTATTCTAGTATAAACCTTAAATTTATCATTTATCTAATTATAGCAAAAAAATAAAAAAATAAAAAATGGCAGGGCCGGCCCCCTCCCCTGGCAAAGTAATTGAGCCTTTCTTTTTAATGATGGGAACTTCCCCACTGAGTGGGCGAGTTCCCAACGTGATGTTGCATGGTGATGGGAACTCACCGACTTAGTTGGCAAGTTCCCATCGTATTTGGTTCTCGCCATCCCAACCGGCAAGTTTTCAATACAAAATAAAAAAAAGCACATTTCGGGAATTAAACTGAAAATGGCACAAAACTAAAAATAAAAAAATTATCAATATTCATATAAAAAAGCCAAATTTAGTCAAAATGGAAAAGCTAAAATTTTAAGTTTGACTTCAAATGCAAAATTTGCAATCAAGCCCCTAAATTTTTAAAAATTACATTTTGTATCCTTCGGAAGACCGAACAAATACGAAAAGTTTTGAAAATTTTTATATCCCTACGAAAGGCCATAGAAATAACAGAAATCTTTAAAACTAGTACAATATCCATTTGGCCCCCTAAATATGAACATTTGCTATTTAGTCCCTAAACGTTATAAAAGTTTCGTTTTAGTGCCTACATAGTAAGATAACCTAAAAAAAAGCTCATAAAAATCACATGCAAATATATATAAAAAATACAGCAAAATACCAATAAAGATGGCAAAAATATGTACAAAGGTTCGACCAAACACACTTAACCACAAAGCATAATTTTTCATATTTTGCAATCTAGTCTTTAAATTTTCTAAAATTGCAAAATTACCCCTAAAATGTTAAAAAAGCCTAAATCATTTTTATAAACACATAAATCAAAATTCTTAAGGCTCATAGAGCCTTCGACCAAGCCAAGAATTTCCTAAAAAAGTTTCTACAAGTTTTGCAATTTGGTCCCTACTTTTACTAATATTATAAAATAACCTAAAAATTTTAAAAAATTGGGAAAACATAAAATCATGACAAGAACAAGCACAAAATCATCAGCCATAAAGCTTATTGGATTCGGCCAAAGTAAAAAAAAAAAATCAAATATAAATATGTTTTGATACACGAAATCATGAAAATAGAAATAAACATAATATAAATTAATATTACCAAGCTTAAATAAAAAAAATAAAAATAAAGATGCAAACCTATTTAATCATATATTAACATGAAAATATTAAGAGAAGAATAACATAAACACCAACATATATACAATAAGATCAAAATCTCAACAACAAATAATATATTTTATTAAAAAATCAATAAGTAGATAAAAAAACAAGAACAACAACTAATATCTCATATATATATTTTCATCATGTCTTTCAACATGGATGAGAATCGATGAAACTTAGCATAGTTTTTGAATCATAAATAAGAAAAGAAATGAATGAAGATGAAAGAAACTAAGGGATTAAACATTATACCTTGAATAAATTGAAAACTAAAATAAACTATATTTTTTTAGTGATTTTTTTCAAGCATGAAAACCAAAAGCTCCCCTCTTGAACAATTTTTCCCTTATTTATATGGGGGAGAATCGGCCAAGAGGGAATCAAATCCTTCTTGGCCAATTTAGCCATTGAAAATTTCTTTTCTTTTTTAAATTAATTAATTTATTTTTATTTTATTCATTAAATTGCATCAAAAGATGGAGTGCATTGAATTGACATGAAATTAGTGACATTCACAAATATTTTGACATGATTATTTTGATAATATCAAGTAATAGATAATTAGAAACCAACCAAATTGGTTAAGGGAAAAATTGGAAATTAACTAGATTAGTTTTCATGAAATTAGTAGAAAATAACTAATAAATAAAATAAAATTAAAATGATAATAATAAAATAAAAAAATTAGTAATTAGTAATTATAAATAAAATTTTAAAGTGAAATAATAAAAAAAAACTAATTGAAACTCCAAAATTTATAAAATTATATGAGAAAAATCTTTTCGGAAAGAGTTTGATATATATATATATATAAATTTAAAACTCATCAAATTAATTAAATTTTCAAAAACTGATTTAATATCAATTTAATAAGAATATTTAATGAATTTTAAGAGTTAATAAACCTGAAACAGTCCCCTAAAAAATTTACGGAGTAAAAAACTTTGTATCATAGAAACGATGAAAATTTAGAAAACAAATATAAAACTCATAAACAAATATAATAATATTTAAAGAATTTTAAAAATTACAAACTTAGAAAAGTCTTATCGAAAAAATTTACGGAGTAGAAAACTCCATATCTCAATAGCAAGAAAAATTCTAAGACTTATAAAATAAATTGAATTTTTCAAAACTAATTTTAGAGGAATTAAACAATAATATTTTAAGAATTTTAAAAATTATAAAATCATAAAAATCTTCTCGTAAAATTTACATAATGAAAAACTTCGTATTTCGATAACAGAAAAAATTATAAAACTCATAAAATAAATTGAATTTTGAAAAACTGAATTACTAGGAATTAGATGATACCATTTGAAGAATTTTAAAAATTATAAACTGAGAAATTTTTCTAAAAAAATTTACGGAGTAAAAAACTTCATATTTTAGAAACGAAAAAAATTCTAAAAGAAAATGCAAAACTCATAAAATAAAATGAATTTTTCAAAACTAATTTAATATAATTTAAACAATAATAGTGGAAGAATTTTTAAAATTATAAACTTAAAAAATCTTATTAAAAAATTTACGAAGTAAAAAATTTTGTGTTTTGGAAAAAAATCCTAAAACTTGTAAATAAATTAAAATTAATTTTAAACATATTTTATGATAAACTAGAATATAAAATTTTATAAAAATAATTTTTTTATAAAAAAGAAAATAATAGTAAAATCAGGCTTAGAAACTGCAAAAGCATGATTGCAAGACAACATCAATTTCATCAGGTCAACATGTATTCAATCTAAATTGATAGAAAATAATTTTTATCCATTATTGCCATTTAGTGTTGATTGATACACATCTTAAGCATGATGTTCAAAACTAAACAAATTTATAAAAATTATTTTACAAGGATTTATGGCTCGAAACTTATAAATCAATACATGTGACACCATGATGTTAATCACCATGACTATGCTTACTACATGTAATCCATAACTTGTAGGCTCTGATACCACTTAATGAGATGTAAATCCTAATAAAGTTTGACTTGATATATGCATTGGATTTCGAAAGTCAGCAAAATAATAATAAAAGAGCAGCGGAAGACATAAATACAAAATAGCTAGACTTTTTTTTTTTGTAGATCTTTAAGAAAGAACTTACATATAATAAACTTAAAAATTATCTCAGTAATTTAAACATCCATCTAATGAAGGATTACCTGACTCTCAAATATCGTAATTTAGAATTAAAGCCAATCCAAACAATTCTTAAAGGTAGAGGCAATGGCTTTCAGAAAAGATCTCTACGATCACAAGCAGCGCACATGTCCTGTGATTAAGGTTATCCACACAGATGGTTGTTGAAACCTTTTTGAGGCTCGATAGTTTTCCTATGCTAGTTTGAGGAGGTAGATGGCACAAAAGCAAGAAAAAAGCAAGGAGGATAGCAATAGTAAGGGGTGAGGGTTATGGAAAATTAAGAATATTATTTTCTCAACTAAAAAATAAAACACTCTCACATGATTCAATAATCAACTTCCTCTAAAGATATCTGTCTATTTCTTTAACCTATCATCTCTTCCTATACTAGCTAAATCCAACTCCTACTAGAAGTAAGGAACAGTTCTAATCAAATTGGAACTCCTTATTAAAGTTAAACTCTTTTAACTCTTCAAGTAACTAAATTTGATCAAACACCTTTCTCGTTGTCATGGCCGATCTAGACACCTAAAATAGGCTAGGATGAATTCATCCAACATATGGTCCACAAGCTTAAAACCCGGGCTTAGGTGCACCATGGGTAAATAAGCTAGGCAAGGTTTCCATGAGTTTGAATACTATAATATAAACTCCTTATTTAAATACAGTTATCTAATAAATATAATTATCTTAATATTTATAAAATTAGATAAATAAATTGGAAACCTTATTGGCTAGTTTAATCATCCCTATCTTCATAAAATCTTTGTTTAGTTAAAACTATTTTCAACTCAATATTAATCTTTTTCAATATTAATTACCTAATAATTAACATCACAAAAATATTTCTAGGGATAATCGACCAAGAGGTTATAAAGAGATAGAGAGAAATTTGATTCATAACCAAACTCCTAATCTAGGTACAATCCTACTTTCGCTAAGATAAAGTAAATGCACCTAGACATGGTATTGTTAGGAACACCCTAAAAACGAAAGACAATTCATGTATTTCATTAATTTGAAATGATTATTCATGTTTATATATTCGAGCTTTCAATATATCATTACTATTTTATCCTCATTTAGATTTAAATTTAAGGTAAATGTAACCAAATATAGCTCTTTGACTACTTGTGTTTATACCATTAGAATGTTGCATATAATGGACTTCATATGCGAGAAGACAACATTCTAACATAAGCAGCCTAAATTGATAATCTACAGTCCATAGGGTTAATGTGAGTAATTAAATCATGTTAAGGCTATTATGTCATCTAAATCCAATTAGGAAGATGGCTTGTGTCAGTCATTTGGAGCTGTTTGACCCCTAAGTAGAGACATAGATATATTGCAAAGAGGTGGTGATATATGAGATTAGACCAAAGTGTAATTAATCCATTCATAAGTTCGTTTATCTGGATTAATTCACTTTTGATGTTCATTATGCAATTACATTAATCCTGAGTAAGTAATTGACTCCATGTGTCTAACTTATATGCTTTGAAATTCCAAAGGCTAAAGCATCTCGAAGTAGTAAGCTAGTAAACCAATTCGTTGGGCATATGACTTATACTCATGAGAGCATATGGAATCATAGCTCTTATAAAGAGTTAAGGATATACTTTTAAAAGGCATTATACGATATCATGAGAATGGACGAGGCCTTGGTCATTTATGCATCAAATGATATAATTGTTCACATATGTTGGACAATCATTTTCACATGGAAAGTATAATGGAACTTTAAGATAAGATGATCAAGTAAGTAAAATGAATATTGTAACCTTAAGTTGATCACGGATATCATATGAGGGTATTACACAAATGACAAGGTCATTGGATTCAAAGGCTATTTATAAAGCTTATGTAATACGTTATATAATTGGAACTGCACTCTTAGGTCTTTAGTGCTATGACTTTGAGATTAATAATTAAATAATTAATTATTTGGTATAGAATAATTAATACATAGATTATTGGAGCTTAATTATATAGTTTAATTGGTCCCTCCACTAGCTCAATATAATTCCCTAATGGTTAGTTATTGATCGAAACATCCAAAAACGAAAGATCTTCAATATAGTAAAGTGGTACACCAGATTCTCTCACTTTTAGAGTATGGGTGTTTATATTCAGGGACAGAATATTTTCAATATGTTGAAATAGTACGCCAGATTCACTCACTTTAAAAGTGTAGGTGTTTTCTTTAGTAAATAAATAAAGATGATTTTTTTATGTTATTTATTTAGAATTTGAATTAAATAGTTATTTAGACAAGAATTTGTAATTTAAGATTTGTAATTTAAGTTAATTCTATTTATCTTCTAATAAATATAAGAATTAATTTAAATAAAATAGATATGAAAAATTAATTATTTATATAATTAATTTAATATCCATTAAGTCTTGTTTAATATTTATAAATTAAATATGAATAATATTCTAAATAAAAAAATTATTTTATTATTTATTTATTTATTTTAATTTGCTATTAAATTAATTATTTTATTTTGGTTATTTTTTTATAATTAATACATAATTATTCTATTCGAATAAATTGTCATGATTTTATTTCAAACTAGAATTGGAGTTATGAAAAATTATCAGGTTATATAAAATTAACATTTTAATCAGAATTAATTAGTATTCAAATTATATAGGCTAAATTTCATAAAATAAATTTGGACTAAAATATTATCTATGGACTCTAGGGTTTGGTCGAATTAAAATGGGTACCCATATTAGGGCTGTTGCTATATATAGGTTTTTATGGAATTAATAAAATAATTATTCTAAATTAAAATTACAATTATAGTAATTTTTGTCACCAGAGGCTTATATCTAAGGTTTCCAACAGACTATTTGCACCACAATCAAGGATTCTAATCAGTACATCTCTTGACTTTTAGCTTTTGGCACAAAGGTGATCTTGAAAAAGAATCAAGTCGTATGAATTTAGAATTGATCAAGACAAAGAATGCCTATAAATTCTACCATCCAAAATTTGAAGAATAGTGGAGAAACCTAGTTGGTTGAAGTTTTCACAATAAGCTAAAAATTTTTAGACGGTATCTTTAGATCTGTAACTCAAGTAAGCGATTAAGATAATTTTATTTTGTATAACAATACGATTTAGTACAATCAAATTAGAATTTTTTAAATTTTCTTGCACATCTGATTAGTTTTCAGTTATGTCTTTATTTGAATGTTATCTAAATAAGAAAATCTTATCCACCGTGTCTTAATTAGACAATAAAATTAACTTTCAAAATAAACTTTAATTAAATTATTTATTTAAGTTTTATATTTATTATTTTTTATTTATTTAAATCATACTTAATTAAATTTTAAATTTAATCAAATGAATCTATCTTATTAAGAGTGGCTCTAAACAATCCGCGTCGGCATAGAAGAAATTTCAAGATCGATTGGTTGACCGAAGATTTTTATATCTACACCATGCTTGCACATATTCCACAGTCCACTTACTTCTGTCTCAGTCTTCGGTTGAAACACGCACCGTTTCTTGGAAACTTCAAATGAGAGAAAACGGGTCTTGTTGACCAAAGCTCCATCAAATTTTGTTCTATAAACTTCCAAACCTTCAAAGTTAAGTAAATCAGGAACTACCTTCTTTTTCATTTATCCCTATCCTCACCGCGGGAGATTCTGAGAATGAAAAATCCATCAGCTGTCTCGACTGCTCTCTTTTCTCTGTTGATCTTCCTATCGATAGGTATAATTCCTGCAAGAGAAACTCCAAAGCTATGTTTTTCTTCGTGCGGAGACATTAGGAATATCAGCTATCCTTTTCGCCTAAAGGAAGATCCGATTGGCTGCGGTGATCCTGACTATGAACTATCTTGTGAGAACAACAAAACCATCCTGAATTTCCACGAAGGCAAATACGTTGTGAAAAGAATTCTCTACGATAAACGCATCATCCGTGTTCTTGACGTTAACTTAGCCAGTGAAGGTTGCAATCTTCCTCAAACATCTATGGGAATAGATAGAGTGGTGGGTGATGGTAGATATGGCGGAATAGTAGTTTACTCGGAATCCCATGCCAGTTATGTCAGATGCTCGAAGCAAATCGATGATATGGTTAATAGAACACTAGGTTGTTTGAGTGGAAATATATCATATGTTTATTTCAATTTCAGCGAATACATATTGTATGATTCTGAAGTTCCAAGTTCTTGCAAGGTCATTTCAACGGTTCTGTCAGTCTATTCTCTTGATAAGCTGAATCACGCTTCTAATGAAACAATCCTAAACATGTTGGAATCAGGGTTTGATATGGGATGGTCAGTTGATTGCAGAGACTGCGTAGCAGATGGTGGCTACTGCAGTTTCGGCTCATTAGATATCCCGAGTACATTTAGCTGTAACAAAGAAGGTTCGTATGCATAATCTGCAGAATCTTCTCTCAGACTTGAAAAATATTTCATTGGATGCCTTATATACTTGGAAATGCTAACAGTTTTTTAATGAATTCTTGACAGTTATTTGTGCTGTTAATTTAAAAGAATTGTTTGTAATATATGCAGATTATGTTGCTGAAGTCCGGATTGCTATAGCTGCTTTTAGTGCAAACATTCTATTTGGTATAACTTTCATTTCCACAGTGACAATTTCAAAATTTTACCTAGCTACTTCATTTCCTTGAACTAAGCAGATTCATTTTTTATTTGTTTGTTTTTTGCTTCTAGTGATATTTGTTACTATCAGATTCATCCTTGTTCCATTGGTTTTGATTGGCTTCATCCTCCACAAATACCTCTCTACAAGAAAGACGAATGAAGACACAAAAAGTTTCCCAGAAAGTCAGCAACCCTTGTCCCCACAAAGGTACAGTTATGCTGACATACTTACCATGACAAACAACTTGAAAGATAGAATAGGTCAAGGTTGCTTTGGGTCAGTTTATAAGGGGCAACTTCCTGGTGGCTGTTTAATTGCTGTTAAATTGCTTGAAAGCTCTAAACTTGTTGGTGAAAAAAAATTTATCGAGGAAGTTTCAAGAATCAGTAGGATCCACCATGAGTATGTGGTACCATTTCTAGGATTTTGTTGTGATGCTTCAAAACGTGCCCTTGTCTATGAATATATGTCTAACGGATCTCTTGACAAGCACATTTTCTCCATGGACGGAAATAGTCATTCACTTAGTTGGGAGAAACTAAATGAAATTGCTTTAGGAATGGCTCGAGGCATTGAGTTCCTACATAGAGGGTCTAATGTTTGTATTGCTCATTTTGACATTAAACCTCAGAATATTCTGCTAGATAGGAGTTTCATCCCCAAAATTTCAGATTTCTGCCTTGCAAAAATTCTCCCAAGCAAGAACAATTTGGTGTCCATCACTACCACAAATGAAACAGTAGGATATATGGCACCTGAATTGATATCAAGGGATTTTGGAGCCGTTTCTTGCAAATCCGATGTATATAGTTTTGGGATGCTTTTGTTAGAAATGGCTAGCGGAAGAAGGAATATTGACGTAGATGCGATTAATTCAAGTAAAGTTCACTTCCCTTCATGGGTTTATGAACTAAATGAAAGAGGAGATTTAGAGATTGACAATGTAACTGAAAGCGAGGCCTTCATAGCAAAAAAGTTGTTCATTGTTGGGCTATGGTGCACTCAAACCGATTCATTGGATCGCCCCTCAATGGCCAGAGTTGTGGAAATGTTAGTAGGGAGCATTTATGATCTGGAAATGCCTCCCAAGCCTGTCCCTTTTTCACCCCGATATATGTACTTAGTAGAGCTTCCATCAGATTCTCCAAATGAGTTACTAATACCAGAGTCAGTCGAGAGAAGCACTTAGCAAGCAGATTCTAGTTTTTTCCACTATGATTTTCTAAGTGTAATCAAATGCTAGCAGATGTTTGCGACAATCCCTTTCATGTCGTGCTTTGTTAAGGGGGACATTAATCAGTAAAATTTCATAGTTAGTTCACTATTCCAAAGCTGTTTCTGAATTCTGCAGATAAAGAAACTATTGTGTTATGTGCAACTCTGTTTATTAGAAAAACAACTGTTAAAAACATCATTTATTATTCTGGGACATTTTAATTCTAATTTATCATACATATATTTGTTGTGTATTGGGTCGAACTAATGTAATAAAAGTAAGAAAAATAAAGAAAAATAGGAAAAATTATAGTTGAGGTATTTCCAAAAAAAAATTTTCTTTAAGATAAGAGTTTCTCCGCTATGATACAAACAAATTTTTGAAAATGTTGCCCATGATACAATGCCTGCTTAATGAATAACAAGATTGTGTTTCAAATTTTTCTTAAACGCATGTTAACCTTTAATTAAAAAAGATTGAAAGAAGAGAAATGATTTTTCAAGAGAATTGGACCCAACCTTATATTTGGATTGGGGTAGGTGGAAAAAAATGAAATTAGAATAAGGGAAAAAGAGTTCTTTTCTTTTGTTGAGATAAAATTATTTTTCTACATAGGGAAAATTAGGGAAGATGAATATCTTTTGCTTTCCTTAAAGTGGTCGGTTTTTATTTACCCCAATTTGGAGGAAAGTGAGAGAAAAGAAAAGCTCAAATGATTTTTAATTTATGAAATATCTTTTTACCCTTTTTAAATTCTATATCAATTACGATTCTTCTTTCTCTTTTCTTTTTGCTACTGTAAGCCTACTTCATAATATTTCACTGCTTTCAGCCATCAAATTCTTTTCTACATCTTGGATTGATTTTACGATTTTGATTTATAATTTTTTTATATTTTACTAGCTCTCATGAATATTTGTTTGCATTTTCTTTTAATTTTTTATTGATTTTTTATTGTTGCTATTAATTTATAATATATCTTGAGATAATATATTTTGATGGATCTGAATGAAAAATTAGGTAGAATTTTCATTATTAAATTTTGAAAAGTAACATAGAAAAGTAATCAGAGAAAAAAAAATTGAAAGAATCTGTGAACTAAATTTAGAAGCACTGAAATAATAATGAACTTCATTGTCTGGTAGTATTTCATAAAATTACAATATAAACTAGTCTATTACAGTCTAGTATATATAGCATTGAACCATTAAATAGAAGCAACTAAGCAATTTCTTCGTTAATATATGTCAAATCCAATATTATGATAAAATCAATAGTCTCAACAGTCTATTTACAGTCTATTTTCTATGATTACTATAAATTAAGTTTTCTTTTTGGTCGGTTTGTAAGTAGATATGTATATATATATATATATTTTATAGTAGTCATAAATTATTTTGTAGAGTTACAACTTCTTTTTTATTATAACTATAAAAATATAAATAAAAAGCATATAAATAACATCTACAAGTTCTGTGAATGAATAAATCACTTTTGAATTCAACAATGCATACCAATCATTTTCTCGACAAACCCTCTCATATAAGATTAGTAAGATTAAAGTTGAAAGAACAATGGAGACAAAGCCAAAAGTGTCAAGCAGGGACAACCATGTAAAAGAAACACATTGGAATGAAAAGAAACATTAATCAAAAAGTTACTTGTAAAAGCAAAACTCTTCCATGTTTTACATCTACTTTTAACTCAAAAACATATCAAAATATAAGAAAACTAACAATTTAAAGGCTGCCAACGGAGGTTTTTTTTTGGTCACAAAAGCTACAAATCCGACATGTAAGTTTCAAGTGTGCTGCGAGCTAATTGATTTTGCAGTCATGGTCTAAAAAATAAAAATCTTGATTTTACCAACTGTTATGCTAATGTTCTAAATTACTAGAATTTAAAATTAATAGACGCAAGTATGGAAGCATAAATTTTTCTATAAAAGATTATTATATTTATTTTATTATCTTTTTTGTTATTACTGTTTGCAATAGAATATATTAATATATTATGTTTATTTATAATGATTAAGAGATTATTACTATTATTTAAATTTTTGTCATCATAGATGGATAAACACAAAAATTAGACAGATATTGAATATTTGTGGAGAGAAAGATGTTGCAAGGTAGTTGTTTACATTATGTTTTTAGTTGTTTATTGGTATGTACGTAAAACACAATCACAGCGAGAATTTATTGATCATAATATGAGTTTCGAAAGAGATAAGGTTAGAGATGGAATAATGAGTCAAATTATCAGCAGCGAGAAAAGTCAAAATATTGTGAGGATGGGACCTAAAGCTTTCCTGGATTTAAGTGCAATGTTAGAAAAATATGGGGGCCTAAAGCTATCAAGACAAGTTACGATTAAGGAACAAGTTGTTAAAACTCTTTATATACCGTCATATCATGCAAAAAATCAAGAAATACAATTTTGGTTTAGACTTTAAGGAGAAATAGCTAGTTGTTCTTTGCACAATGTTTTAAGAGCTATAATAGAATTAGAGGACAGATACCTTAAAATGGCTTAACTATTCCAGCTAAGATTATTCCTATACTTTAAGGCAAGAAATTCTTAGTTACTTTAATTTAATTACAAGTTTCATAATATTCAAATTTAAATATTAATATATAAAATTAATATCATGATTATGTTGGAGTTATTGTAGAACACATATTAGAGTTAAGGTATCGAATACAGATGCTATGAAATATCGCAATAGAAAATAATAACCAACCAAAAATATTTTGGTAGCATATTCATTTGAATTAAAATTCATTTACATATAAACTATTTGGGAAGGTATTGCATCTGATTCAAGAATTATTAAAAATGCATTAACAAGAGAGGATAGGCTTATAATTCCGAAGGTAATGAATAACTATATTGCATTTAATTCAATTATTTATTAAACCAAATATTTATATACGTGAAATTCCGAATAAGTAAATATTATCTTGTTGATGCTGGAATTATGTTGGGATCCAGATTGATTGCACCATATAGTGGAGTGCGCTATCACTGGAAAGAATATTCATATAACCCCCACAAAATCCTTGAAAATTATTCAATCTTGGGCATGCATCTCTTTGCAATGCAATTGAAAGAGCATTTGGTGCTTTGAAAAGAAGATTTCCCATTATTGCAAGAGCAAAATACACTAACATGCAGTGTTCGAACCCAAAATAAAATAATTTTAGCATGTTGTTTCTGTTGGTGTGTGCCCTTGAACAAATTGGATTAGGACATGGAACAGATAGTCAAATAATCATATATGTGTTAGTAAATTAAAGTAACATAGTTTTTTGTCCATTTTAGTGGTGTGATTAACACTTATGCAAGCACTAATTAAATGAAACCCATAGAACTTTAAAAGGCCTTGCAAAGAAATTACAATGAGTTGCAATTATAGGATTCTTATACATCAAACCCTATTTCCTAAAAATATTCTTGGTCATCATATTTTCAAGACAAGCCATTGGCAATGTTCAAAGACCAACTTATGTTATATCTTCTTACATAGGAAGTAAGAAATCGATCTTACAAGTTAAAGTATATGACATACTTAGGATGGCATGGGGGTGCTTGTTTTGTTGAAACAAGTTCATGGAATATAGCCTAAATGAGAACTCTATTTGGTATAAATCACTCAAGTGCCTATGGAATATGTTCTCATGTGCCAACTGTGTATAATAGTCCTTAAACTTGTGATACTAGGTTATCTCGTATGAGACATGTTATACTTTGATTCCATCACGAACAAGTCCATAATAGGATACTTTGATGCTTATGGTTAGGTAGTTTTAGGTATAGCATGAATCATATGGTGGATAGATGAGTGATCTAAAGAGGATTCACCATTCCTAATGACAATTGGAGAGATATCTCGTATGATTTTAACTATGGTTAATTAGATAAAAGTCTCTAACTAGTGCATAATAAATTATGAGGAATCGTTCCTTATAGATTCATGATTATAAAACATAGGTTGTAAAATCTAATAGAGATTGAAGCATAAGTAGACATTGAACCATGCTTATGCTAAATCTAGGATATCAGGTGAAGAAACTATATTACACTGATAGGCTAGCTACTGAACAGTTTTAATAAGTTCATATTGACTCCTCAAAGTTTGTGCAATCATGATGGGTTGCTAGATCTTGCTCTAATCTATGGAGATAATTAATTATATTCATTGCCAACATGTTAAAAATCTAATGAATCATACACAATAAGGTGGACTTGGATTAAATCTAGGATTTAATTAAGCATGACTTAATTAAATAAAAAGGTAATTTGAATGGAGAACTTAATTGAATAATTTGATTATATAAAACAAAATTAGATTTGTGAAATCTAGTGATGGAGATCTACTTGCACAAATGCCTATTTCCAACCATTCTTATGATCCTTTGCAAGGAATTGGAGGTCCAATGA
>JBBYHL010469961.1:0-13710 GCA_038381835.1 Adansonia madagascariensis | reverse complement strand
GAAAATGAAAACGGAAAAAGGTTACGTTTCCTGAAACAAAATAGCTTTAAACTCTTATTTCTAGTGAATTTACTGTCCATTTAGATGCCACCGTACGAAAGGAATTTATACACTTAACACGTTGGACTAGCGTGTTCAGTGACATTTGGATATTAATTGGGATCATGTTGGTCCCTTTTTCTCCGTTGAAGCTTCAAGCTTTAGTGGGAATAAAGATCCCCGTGACAGTGGAGACTTTTTACCTTTTACCCTAGTGCAATAAAATTTTTTCTTTTATTGTATTTTTATTACTATCTAATAAAATAACACATAAATTGTATAATAAGAAAATTTAATTGAAAATAAATAATTAAATATAAATAAATATAGAAGATTATTTGATATGTTATCATTTTTATTAATATGTATTTATTTATTAATAAAATAATTATTTGAAAGATATATTTTGATAATTTTTAATTATTTATTAGTTCTATAAATATCAAATAATTCAAAAGTTTCATTATATGTACATTTTAATTTAATATCTTTAGTGATAATTTTTTATTTTTACCTCATCATTATCATTGCTTTTTCATCGAAATAAATTACAATATTAATTTTAATCTCATAGTTACAGTAGTTAATCTCATTGTTAAAATAGCTAATCTCACTATCACCTTTATTTTTGACATCACAATAGCCATTCTTATAACCCATCTAAATGGACTCCACTATCATTTCTATTTTCAATCTTACCATAACCATTCTCATCACCATCTAAATGGACCCTAGGGCTCTATTTGGATTGGTGATGAGATTGGCTATAAATCCTGGGGCTTCATTTGGATAAGCGATGAGATTGACTCCTGTGAGATCCAAAATAGTGATAGCAGTGAAGCTAGTACTATAATAATAAGGTTGGGTATAATAGTAGTGAAATTAAAATCGGTGATAATATGTATGATTGGATATAAAAGCTGTGAAAGTGAAATGAGAATAAAAAAATGATCATTAAAGACATTAGTCTAAAAGTATGTTAATAAATTATTTACTAGATTTTGGCTGCTAACATATTATCTCTTCCAGAAAAATAAATTATTCTATAGGCAATTACTTTTCCAAATAGCCAAGTGACCTAGAAGAAATAACCATGTTGCTTCACTAGAGTTGCTTCATCAAATAATCTTCATTGGAGAAGTCTTGTTTAAGAATATCTAATGTTATAGACACCTTATTTTTTATGAGCCTTCATCCAAGGCATCAAAGGTCACTATTCAAGGCATCGTCTAGGCCATTTGGACAAGTACAGATTAGTCATCTATTATTTCCAGATAAGTTAAGGCATTCAAGAGCCAAAAGTGGAAAAAATCCATATTTCCATGAGTAGGCACCTATACATGACCTTCATACGTCGATATAAGGCCTCGACATCATCAGAATCCCAAAATCCATTGTTTGGATCGATACAAGATGGCCATTTATCGATATATTTGTCCAAGATATCGATACATTGGCATTTGTATCAATACAGAGTTATATCGTAGCTAAAATCGTGAGTTTTGGCCAAAATGTATTGATACACAAGTGGAGTATCGATATAGCCTTCATGGTACTGAAACAATCTTCAATGTATTAATATATCTACGCAAAATTTGTTCTATGTATCAATATAAAACCCTTTGTATCTATACACAGAAGCAAGTTTGCACAACTTGTGCCATTTTCACCCCTTTGCACCATAACTTTGAAATATAATGTAATCATGATTTTGGCCACAAAAAGCATTCAATCCCAGACATAACTTCCTACAAATGATGTGGATTTCATTTTTAGGCTTTAAGTGTTAGGTTATAACATTTTGAATGGTCCATTAAACTTGGTATGAGGGTATTTCATAAAAAAATATGGATTAATCAAGGGCAAGCCAGACCTTGCTTCTTGTGTCAGCTTATGCATGGCCTTTTGCTACTACCAAAGCTGTACATCAAACAATGAAATGCTAAAAGCTTGCTTCTTGGTATAATGACTCACCATGTTGTACACCATAAATGTCCTCAACTTTGCTAGATTTTTTAAAGCTGAAATTAAATCTTATATAAGATACATTATGTGCTCAACCAAAGGGATACCACACATATATTTTACATTAGCATCCACCATTCAAAAAATACTATTCCCATAGCTCTAGCCCAACCCCTCTAAAAACCCTCCTAAAACGCTCCACTGTCTTCATATTTTCTTTTAAAACTCTTCTCCATTAATGTTACAACCATCAAGCTCATTCTTGGCTACCTTTTTCTGCTAATCCATAGCAAAAGAAGGGAAGAGTGAGTTGTAAGTGCAGAAACTTTTCTACTCAACATCACTAACAAGGTTCTCAATCTTTGGGGACTATATTTCCTATTCCTTCTCCATTCATTTACTTTCTTTTACAATTTCATCATTCTAGTGAGACTTTAATATGCTGACCATGACTTTATCTTAGGATTCTCATGCATCTTGTGGCCTTGGTTATGGTATACTTAGGATTTTTAATGCTTTATTGACCTCTTCTACCATATTTTCTTATGTTTATTTGCTTGGTGCATTTTGAAAGCATGTTCTAATGTTTTCTTGAAAATTGCAGCAAGCTTTTCTTCTTGTTTGAGCATGTTCATATCATTTGCATGACGTGACTCTTGTTGTCATTCATAACGCTAATATCTCCATGCATTTTGTTGTCCATTTCTTTGCATTTTTGTCATCATTTTCATGTCTAAATGTCATTTTCACCTAATCTGGAAATGCTTTCCATTTTTATTGTCATAAATATAATATTTAGTTCATCAAATGCTTGTGAAAATGTTTGTTTGATGCTTGTCAAAAATATGTTTTTCAAAACCCCCTCAAGTTAAGGTTAACTTCAATAAATAGAGATTAATAGGGACTTAAGGTTTTCCATTTATAGGTCCTCCAATCTTGGAGGAAAATTAAGCTTTCTGTGTCTGGATTTAAGTTTAAATGAGGATAAATATTTTGATTTTCAAACAAAGAAAGGTATTTAAATTGCCCCAACTTGTTTGTGCCTTGATCTTGTTATCTAAAGTCCCTTACTAGTGACATGGTTAATGGGTTGTTCCATCATCCAAACTACTTCGAATTGTGAGAATGACCTTGTGAAGCCACTATACTAATCTTCCTTTTATCACGGACATTCGAGTCTCCATAGTTTGAGCCTAGATCTAGGAAGCGAAAAAAACCAAAAATTTCCTCTGTTTTATGCTGACAACACTATAGTCTTGACTTGGAAAATCATTTTCAAATCCTAAATAATTTTTCACAAATTTTCTAATATTTTCCCTTAAAAGGCATTGGATTACCTTTCTACCAGTTTCTCATTTGCCTTTGGATCATTTCAGATGAAGAAGTTATGATTTTCTGAACCAATAATATCTAGAACCCTCGGAATCAATGATTTGCATTATGTTTGGACTAGTTCGGTCCACTAGATATTTTTTTTGATTTTTAAAATATTTTCCCTACAAGTTCATGAAGTTCCCTTCCAAAAGATATCATTTGTGATTTAATGATTCTGAGATACTTTTTCAAAGTCTGCCGCATCATATTTCTAGAACATGCTACTAGTGTCAAACTAGTCCCAACTTCAAAAATTATTTCCACCTGGAAAACAATTTTTTGAGACTTTTAGAATTTTTTACATTAATCTTATTGAGTCATCTTTTAAACGGTACCTCACTTGACCCCTAGCACCTATGAATTAGCCCAAAATAAAATAAAAAAGAGGATAACGTGATGTTGTTCCTTATTTTTGGCATTTATTAAAATTAATTTATTTTTTCAAAATCCCTTTCCAAGGCATTCGAATGCCATAAGTGACTCTGATTCACCCTCATTGAGTCTAAAAAATATGTGTCAACCCCTAAGCTCATATCAAGGCATGAACATTTTTCTAAAATTTTTAATTTCTATTTTTTATCAATTACCACTTTTTTAAATCAAAATTATCAATTTCATAAAGAAACGTAAAAAAATGTCACTTTCACTAAGAAATAGTCAATTTTCATTAAGTCAAGTTTTTCAATTTTGCTTTTTTTAAAAATCATTAAAAATTGAATTTTCTCTCTTTTAGATTTTCTCTGGACTTTTTAAAATTCAATCCCAGTTTCCCACCTTGATAAACCAATGGATCCAAATGTGGCTAAAAAATTTTTAACTTGGCTATTTCTAAATAACCAATGACAATTATGAGATTTATTTCGATCGTCCCTCCTTTTTCTTTTTTTGTGTGATTTATTTTATGCAACATTATCTCATTATTCTGTTTTACTAACGCATTTCTTTTCACGGTGATCACCTTGCACTTATGTTTCTAGATCGTTTTGAAAAAAATCATGAAAGCAATGTTTTGTGTTGGTATCCCTACAGTGTTTGACATGAAATATCTTATTTCAAAAATTAAATCCAACGATTATTTTTGTCAAAAATCTCTATATCTCATACTTCTTCGGAATGCATATGGGACTAGAATTTTCCTTAAAACTTGGATTTATTATTTTATACAAAATTCATGCTTAGAAGGGATTATATTAAAAAATATAAGTCAAATATGAGGAAATCAAAACTAAGTTAAGACAAAGCTAGAAAATACAGATTTCGAGCTTCGTAGGGGTATTAATGCTTCCCTATATGTAACCAACTTTGAAACTCAACTATCTTATCTTTGGACCACACAAACCAGGGAATCGATGCTTTGAGTTTCATAACTCCAAATATCAGTTTCAATAGGCATTTGATCACGCCTAGCCTAAATGATCGATGGCAACTCCAAGCGTTGGCCATTTCATGATGGCCATCTAAGACTAGTTGGACGAGCGATTCATTCAACAATCCCCTCTCATGATCTTAAGCCGAGAATCTTTACTTTCTCTTCCCCTTCCAATGTTACAAAAGAAAAGTCCTAGTCAAATAGATACTTCTACATCAAGAAATTTATCATTTCCCACATAATATATTTTAAGTTTGCATGTTTTTTGCTCTGCAAGGTTCTTTTGGGGGCAGGTTGCGACAAACAAATAGAATAATTATTCTTTAGAATAGCTTCTACTTGGAATAGCGGCTATTAATAATAACTATTGTTCAAAATAACTATTATTTAGAGCAACTTCTATTCAGAATAGCTAATGTTTAAAATAACTTTTACTCAAAATAGCATTTGTTTAAAATAGCTTTTATAGAACAACTATTGTTTGGAACAGCTACCTTATGAAACAAGTCATTCATGGAATAATAGTCTCATGGAAAATACACTTCCATAAAAAAGTATCCTACAAAAGGTATTCCACCTGATACTACTTTATCAAAATGAAAGAAGTGGAAATAATCTCGGAATATGGCAAGGTTTTTAGGTTAATTTCAGTATTTAGATATTCTGGAGAGCTTAACTTGATGGATCAGATATGAATATAGTTTATAGGTTTTCCCTTAACCTTTCAAAACTGGACTGTTTCTCTCTTTCCTTAAAAACAAATGGTAAACTCTTGTTCATTACTCACCATTACAAATAAACTCCTAACAATAATACTGTCATAATGTCACCTGGGCCACCATGGCTAGGAACACTTAATTTCAAAAAAATCATATGATATAGATGAGAAATGAATGTTTCTCATGTTGGGATTAAGGTGATCATCAGATGAATCACTCATCCAATCAATCTCGCAATGCTACTATAAAGTAGTTAAAAAATTTGGAGTTACCACCAATCATCTAGCCTAGGTATGACCAGATACCTATTAAAATAAGTTTTTTTTCAGTTATGAAACTCAAACTATCAATTTTAAGCTCTACGTGAACCAAAGTTCAAAAAATGGGCTCAGGAGTTGACTATGTATAAGGAAATATTAGGACCCACAAAATGCTCAAAATTGATACCATCTAGCCGTAGATTATTTTGGTTTTAATTTTTCTTTATGTTAGTATAATCTATTTTTTCTATTTAAATGAATTTTTTGAAAATAAGAAACTCAGTTTTTTACATAAAATTGGGTTCCATTATGTTCTTGACCAGTAAGGGAAGCAAAACATATGGCATGTTCTTAAAGTGTTTCTCGGTTTAATTTAGGAAAAAGGTGTTTTAAATTATGTACTTGAAAGCCCCAACACGTAACATTGCTTAAATGACTTTTCAAAAACATTTGATTTTGAAATATGAATACATAATACTTGCCAACAAAGGAAAAGTTTAGTAACTTGTGAAATTATAAATAAAAATGGCATGTTATAAAATAAAAAACATAGAAGAATAGAAGGTCAGTTGGGAATGTATCTCTGGGTTATCATCGATGATCTAAAAATAACTAGTTAACAACTTGGAGACAAACTTCGACTCGAAAGGCAATTAAGGCATGAAAATAGAGGGTAAGTTGGAACCGAAAACGATCCAAGAGAGAGAAAATCTTGATTTTTGAGGTAAATTTAAAAAAACAAGTTTCAAAAACTTAAATTGATGACAAATTCAGTGATCTTTGAAAATGAGGTATTTCAATGTATTCATAAAAATGGTTAATTTTGGTTTAAATTTGAAAATTTTATAAGAAAACTCGAATTGATTTTTTTGAAAATGATAGAGCATTGGTACGAACTAGTGAAACCCATGCATGGCATACAATCCTACTTGAGCATTAATCAAACTCATTCCAAGGCATCTAAATGCGAAGAAATAGTTGACACGGGGTGATTATGAATTTTTCTAAGTACTGGAAGTAGGGATGACATCATGCTTTCGAGCTTTTTAAATTTATTTTAGACTCATCCAACCCTAAACGGGGTAAATGGTATAACATTAAAATGGTAACTTAATGAGGTTTCGTCTAAAACTATTCAAAAATTCCAAGAAAATCACTTTCTTATAGAAAATAGTTTTTAAATTTAAACTTGGTTTAGCTTTAGTAGCAGATACAGAGGAATTAGAGTAGCAAACTTTAAAAAATTGCCCCAAATTCATTCGAACTCGAAATATATCACTAGAAAGGGGAATGTAATGTATTTTTAGGGAAAATATTAGAAAAATCATGAAAAATCATTTATGGGGTAAAAAAAAAGTTCATATTAGGAACTGATCACTAAGCTTAGGGGTTACGACTAATGTGTGATCGAAAAATCATAATTCCCACATCTGAAGTCCCAACAAGGCACTTGGAAGCTCGTTTGAAAGGTAATTTGATGATATATGAGGGAAAAATCCTAGATAAATTCTAAAGAATCATTTAAGGGTCAAAAACAATTTTTCAATCTGACTTAGTACTGCTGTTAGTAGCAAAATAGGGAATTTATGGACTACTTGGACCCGGATTAGGCTTTGGATCTGTGAATGTTTGATTCCAAGGTCCATGACAGTGGGATATTATGTCCATTCTAATCCCTTAAGTTAGCAGGGCACCGAAACAACCCATTAACCATGCCATTTAACAATAACAACACAAAGCTCATCATCATGGCATTAGATCAAATAGCTTTAAAATTTTAGTTTTTGGAGGTTTAAAAATAGAACCTATTTGGCCTTTTCTAGCCATGAATCTAAGCATTAAAAACTTGATTTGCTTCAAATTTGATGGCATCAAATGGTGGAAAATATAAGCCATGATTAATCCATTATTCTAGATTAATCATAATTTATATTAGGGCTCTTTTCAAAAAGAAAAGAAAAGATTTGGCACATTAAGTAAGCTCATTTTATGAAGCATCTTATGAACATAAATGCATGAATACATCATCAAATCAGCAAGGTATGGCATAGCATGCATAAAAGGAATTTTGTCAAACAAATCATCATCTAAATACAAGAAAAGACATGAATAATATCATGATATGCAAGATGAACATGGTATAACATGGATCAAAGTATGAAAAACAAATCAAACATCAAGCGATTAGTAAATAAGGGCTGGTCGAATATTAATGCATAAAAGGGAAGCAATTTTCGGTCATCAAAATACACTCACAACACATCAATCTCAAGATCCAATACCATAGCATAAAAAACGTGCTTGAGGTCCAAAAGTTTCATGGTCACATGAAGGCTCCATAAGATGTATAAATACTTAGCTTGAAAAAAGAAATGACAAGAGGAAGAATAAGAAAATATACCAAGAAGATTTAATCCCTCTTTCTTTCTCCTTTTCTTTCAATTTTCCTTGCTTTTTCTCTTTTTTTTTAGATTTTTCTTTGATTTTTTTTTGCTCTTACTAGGTTTTTTAGAAGAGAAAATGATAATGAAGTGTTGAAAACGAGGTAAAGGATGGATGAATAGCAAATCCCAAATTTCACTCTTGGCAAGTTAAAATGACATTTAATTTTCAATTTTTCATGTATTTTCAGCAAAATTTAGCCCTCTAATGATCCCGTATGCCCTTGGCTATGTGTTTTCAAAATTCTGTAGGCAAAGGACCCTTGATTTAAGGAGAATGGAGGTATTTTATTGGCCACTATCATAACCAACTCATGAATATTTACAAAATGCCATTTTTGGCAAACAAAAGTGCCTAAGTCTAGACTTGATTTTCACACTAAATTGCCATCCAAATCTATCATCTTTTGCTAATTGGGCCTCTTTAAAATTAAATGAAAATTTGACCCAAAAGCAATTAAATGAAATATGGCCTAAATAAATAAATTAAGTTTGTAAATAGACTAAGTTTCATTTAAAATTAATCCTACATGGGCTGGCCTCAAATTAGATGATTTTTGGAGCGAAAATTATGAAAAACTTTTTGATAAATGTTAATACTGCAATTAAAGCAAAATGGTACATATTAACCAAAATTGCCAAAAGGTATCAATACATTCATGTAAAGTATACATTGGCCTAACATATCAATGCATTGCCATATATGTATCAATACATTGCCTTATGTATTGATAAATTAGGCTATGTATCAAAACTTTTGGTCTCAAAAAATCAATTTTAGCTATTGACAAGGCTTTCTATCGATATATTACTAAAATGTACCGATACAATGATAGAATGTATTATACCTAGTCATAATTTATCGATATACACCCTAAGATTTGAAAATTTAGAGCGTTTGAGCCAATGTATCGATACCCTAGGGCATGGCATCGATACATTTAATCTATTTTGCATTTTTACATACTTTTGGCTCCTCGATCACGTTATCTTAGCTTAGGATAATATATATTAGACCTAGGCATGGGCTATCGGCCTTGATGATGCATTAAAATGCTTGTATGGAGGCCCAGACAAAATTAGGTGTTTACAAATACCTTAGTAACTAGTAACCTTTCATTTTACCTATTAAATATATAAACATAGTAACTCATATTCTATAAATACAAGTATTATAACTCTTTTTCAAAAGGCCTATAGATAGGAGTTCTCTTAACTCTTTTAAGGACTTTTGGCATTTGTTAGTACTCTAACTCTTAAGTTTTCTCTGCATTTCTCCACTTTCAACCCTGTTCTCTATTCAACTCAACTTACACCACTATCTTTTTGCTGTCTTCATCTTATTAGCCACAAACTATCGTTTAAGCTTCTTGGAAAGATAATTCAATGCTCTTTGAGGGGAAAATCCTACAAAAATTCTAAAAAAATAAATTAAGAAAATAATTTTTCAATTTGACCTATTACTATAGCTAATAGTTGAAATAATGAATTTATAGTTTTTAGGTTACTTAAGCTTAAATTATGTTTTGGACATATGAATGTCCGATCACAAAGGTCAAGGTGGTATGTTAATAAGTTTATTCTGAGTCTCTAAGTTAAGAAGCACCCGAACGACTCATTAACCATGCCAATCATTGTTTAATCACAAGACTTACAATCAAGGCAATAGATTAAAGTTTTTAAAAATCAATTTGAGGGATTTTAAAAATAAAATACTTAAAGACCTTTTTCAACCATGAAACCAAGCATTAGAAATTTGATTTACCCTAAGTTTGATAGCATCAAATGGTGGAAAACATAGGCCATGATTAGTCCATTGTTTGGACAAACCATAGCTCACCTTAAGGAAGATTTGTAAGGCATTGCATGACAAAATGTAAAGAGACATTTAATCAAACATATTATCCACTAGACATAAAATAAGCCATACATAACCCTTGATATGCAAGATATATACTAATATGTCACAAAGCATCCCAAAAACCATGCAAGAGATAAAGCAAAATCTAATGGCATAAAAAGGTAAGGCTGGTGAAAATGAAAAATGAAAAATAGGGGACTTTTGTCATTCACAGACATCCAAACACATCATCATAAAGATCAAACACATTAAAATGTCATGAGACTTAAAAGTTTCATGGGCAACATAAAGCAAGCTGACTAGAATGGCATGTTTATAAAGTAGAAGAAATAAATAACAAGAGGGAAAAAAAAAGTATATGCTTAGAAGCTTTAGATTTCCTCTTGCTTCCTTTTTTTTCCTTTTTTTCTTTGTTGCTAGGTTTTTAGCTTAAGAAAATATAAGAGAAAGTGAAGTGTGAAAAAAAAAGAATAAAGAGGGGTAAATACCTTTTATGGTCGACCAAGCTAGTGCTTTTCAAGGATATTTGCTCTATTTTGATGACTCAAATAATCCTCTTGAACTTAGCAATGTGTTTTCAAAACCTCAATGGCTAAAGACTCTTAGAATGGGAAGCAAGAAAGTTCCTTATTGACTACCATTATAACCAACTGCTAAATATTTAAAAAATTCAATCCTTAGTTGGCAAAAATGCCCAAGCCTAAGCTGAATTTTCACTAGAAATTACCATATAAACCTATTATCTTTTGCTTATTAAGCGTCTTTTAATTTAAATAAAAGTTTGATCCAATTGTATTTACATAAAATTAAGCCTAAATGAATAATTAAGTTGATAAATAAATCATATTTTATTTAAAGATAATCCCACATGGCTTAGCCTTAAATTGAATGATTTTTGGGGCATTAATAATGGAAGATTTTGGTAAAAAGATTAATAGGATTTTAAAGCAAAATGCCTCAAATTTTCCATATTAGCTCCAAAGTATTGATACATTTAAGCCAGGTACTGATACATTGGCCTAATGTATCAAGATAATATTAAATTATATTTTTTTCAAAAGTCAATCTAATAGTTTTTCTTGACTCTTTTATGTTCTTTAGGGCAAACCTTACGCTGGATTCGAGAAACTTTCAAATAATGCTAGCCTTTTAATATCTAAGCTATCTTTTTAGGTTGCAACTTTGATATTCCATTATGACTTAAATTTTCCTTTCCAATTTGACTTTTCATTTTTCCCCTTTCTTTTTACTTTTTTAGCAAGATATTTCTTTCATTGCATCTAAATTAATTTGATTTGGAAAATTGTCCTTATCCATCTTAATCAAAATTCATGCTTTATTCAAAAAGCTCTTTTCAGTAGATGTGGACTACCATTATTGGTGTCCCATTCCCTTAATGCTTATGTTGATTTGATAGAATTTTTTCCAAAACTAGTTTTCTTTCTTAATGATGAACTTTCTTATCATACGCTCATATAATTCTTTTTGAAGTGTTGTAAACTTTTTCATTTATTTGGACTATTATTATTCTTTGATGATAACAACTATGCCATAATTCAATATATGATTCCTTAATTCTAGTATTATTATTTGATCAAACTGAACTTTTCATGGCACATGCTGCTTCCAGGATCAAGAATATGAAAGAGTTGATAAACTGGCCTAAAATACAAAGGGTTACAAACCTAAGGATTATTTCTTAAATATCAATTTTAATGTTTTGCTTTATTCCTGATTGCTTTGCCTTTTCATATTTTCATCATTTTTTTTCCTTTGGCCATTTTTTTGGTTTTTCAAAAAGAATTAAATAAGATAAATGAATTCATTCTTTGGCCCCTAACTTGTGGTCCCTGATTTTTTTTTTGTGAAAAAGGTTTTTTTTTTTAAATGTTACCTTAATGTGGAAGGTGATCTTAGATTATGGTATATTTAAAAAATGCAGTAGGCCTACTGGGATAATAAATGGTTGATTTTTTTTATTTGAAGGATAAATGAAAGATGACCATTCATCAACTCAAATGTAAATATTCTTGTAAAACATTTTTTTTTTTTTGAAAAAAAGAAAAGCTCTTTAAAATTCATGATAAAGGACATGCAACTTTAAAGTTGTTCAAACTTTCTTTTCACAAGCCTAAATTATATAAAAGTTTTCGTTTTCCTTCTTTTTATAATAATCTAAACAAATAAATTGGCAAAGTTTGATCATTTATTTTGAAGTTCACTAATATGGATAGAGTTCTCAAAATTGTATCCTAGGTTATTGTCATGATTGTCCTTATTTTCATTATCTAGTATCTTGAAAATGGGTGAAATTGAAAGGCTAAATAAGTGGGTATTCTGAAATGAAGGAAGAAAAAACAGATGAAAGAAGAAATATAATGAAAATGCATCACACTTTTAGATTTATTGAAATGATGACGGCAATATGAATTTGACTACATTATTTAAAAGAAATTCATGTATAGCAAGCAACAAGAAGTGTTCATAGGTCAAGCCTAAGGATGGTATTAACACAATTTATGCTTGGCCAAGCCCGGCTTGGCTTGAAATATGGGTCTCAAATTTTGCCCAAGGCTACCTAGCTTTGTAAATGAAGAGTCTAAGCTTATTTAAACCCACCTATATTATATTTTTCTAATTTATCTTTTAAAGATATTTTTATAATCTTACATATTTTTATTATTTATATAATAAAAATTGCATAAGATATATAAACATATAAAACTATATACTACACAATTGTAAAATAGGTTAGGCCAAGCTCGAGTCTTGAATGTTGAAGCCAAAGCTTAGTTTGTTTTTTAAATGGACCTAATTGTTTTTGCCGAAGCTCATTTTTTAGGTCTAATATTTTTATCTAAACTATCCCAAATATAGGCAAGCCTTCGAATTTAAACGGATAACTTGACCCATGAACACTTCTACAAGCAAATCTAATCTTCTGTTTTAATCCTCTAAGCCTTTTCTAAAACCATCTTACCATTATGCCTTTATATGGTTGGGTAAAAGATTTCCATCAATGTTTGTCTTTATTTTTTTTTTTTTTCAAAATTGAATTGGCTTACTTTAACTAAGCCTTGTACCTTGTTTTTCAATACATTATTTGTTAGAACATTATCTTCTTCAGAATCTCTAAACAAATGCTCATTTTTCCATCATCATATTCATCTTCTTCGTTTTCCTCTTAACAAATCTAAAATCAAATCAACTAGTGCAAGAACACATTCACAAACAGTAACATTATCATCAAGTTGTAAAACTGAATCAACTAATTCAAGACTAGCAAACTCACTTGTTATTCCAACTTTCTAAACCATATAATAATTAATAAAAATTAAAATCTAACATGCATTTATTTATTTATCTATTATTATTACTTTGAAAAAACACACCAAGCAAATATAAAGCACCTTAAAGGTCAAACCTTTTAAATGTGGCATTATGTAACTAGGCAAAAACCCCAAACTCCACCAAATAATAGAATGCGAGAATTAAGGAAGGAAACAGTCTTCCAAGAAGGCAAAAACCATTCCTTTATTACCACAAAAATATCAAACAGATCTTTACCCGATTCATTTGTATCTTTTCAAATCCTATTCTTTACGAGGAACTAAACTCAAGACAGAATAAGAGAGACAAAAACCATTATTCTTCTTCCCTTTTGCAATCGTTAAATCATCGA
>JBBYHL010469950.1:0-13710 GCA_038381835.1 Adansonia madagascariensis | reverse complement strand
GGCGACCGCCAAAACAACAGCAGACAACAATGTGACCTCGAAACAGTATGACTTCAGGACTGACACCTCTCGAATAGCGGCAGACTGACAGAGCCGACCTCAGGGCACCATAGCCTGACAACTAGCTCGGCGCTAGTCACATCACCATCAAATCACCTGACACTATGTCTCCAGACAATACTTATAAAAGAGTAAGCAAACCCAAAGGTAAAGGATCCCTCGCCCATCTTTCTGAATCTCCATTGTTATATCTCTAAACACCCGCATACTAATTTAACCATCGGAGAGGGTCCTCGGAGTACCAACTCCGGCACCCTTCTGACCTTCTTTGTGTTGCAGGACTGCACTCGACCTCAACATGGTTCAAAGAGGAATAATTTGGGAAAATTGTGATTTACTTCGTTAGTTTCAAATCCTTTTAAGTGAAGAAAATTTTTCAATCAATTTTCAAATCAAAGGAATTTGAGTGGACTGTGTCTTCCTTTTTGTTTTGCAAAATATTGATTTGGGTTTTCCTATTTCGACTGTTAAGCTTGATTTTGACGCCAAATTTCAATTTTTTATTAAATTACATGGAAATTACATCGCATTTAATAAATTAATTTTAAATGTCAAGTAATAAAAAAGTCTGATCACGTCAGTTTAATTGGTGGAAGAGATGAAAAACATTTTTATTTGGACTAATATTAATAAACTCGTAAAGTAAGAAAATTAATTTTTTTAAAATTAAAATATAGAGATTAAATTCATATTTTTATTATAATACAATGATTATTTACATAATTTGACATATATTTATTCAATGACGATGATTTTTTCAAATTTTATCGGGGCTACTTTTTGATATTTTGTAATAAAATGTTTATTATGTTTCAAAAATCAAGAGATTTTCTAAAATAAAATTAAAAGTATTTAAAATGGTAATTATTTCTTAATATATTTCATTGTTCTTAGATTGTAATATAATACCAGCATTTAAAACCTGCTTACGCGGGGATTTGTAAATTTTTTATAATTTTTTGTTAATTAATTTTAATTAAATTTTACTAAGTTATTATTAATTTTAATTTTTAATTTTTAATTTTTAATTTTAATTATGAAAATTAAATTGAAGTAAATTATTTAGGATTGGATATAGATCTTAGATTACCTTGTGAGTAAATATGCATACCATTTGCATAAAAATTATCTAAAAATAAAACAAAAAAGAAAAAACTTTTTTCGAGCGATATGTGTACAGATAATAAGTCTATCGTCGAGCAAATGTATGGACCAACTCTAAAAATAAAATAAAAGTAAAAATTTTCCTGAGTGAGTTGGTGCAGACTTAAATCGTGTTAGATATATCGTTTAAAAAATAAGACAAAAGTAAAAAAAAAAAAAAATTATTTTTTCTTGAATAGATCATATGTGGATGCTAAATCGACATACGCAAGACTATATAGATGAACTCTTTAAAGACATAATTTAACAATTAAATAGTAAATAAATTTTTTTTCCAAGTGAATTAGGTATAGATTTTAAATCGACTTACAAGTAAATGTATAAACCACGAATCAACGTGCAAATTAATCATTTTAAATGCATCATTAAAAATTTTTCTAAAAAAATACATCATTAAATATAAAATAAAAATTTTCTTTATTCAATGACTGTGGCACATTATTTAAATGTGTTTATATTTTAATATCTTAAATAATAGATTTTAGAGTAAAAATCAAATATTATGCTAAATTATGCAAAAAAGAGATAAATTGAGATATGATAGAAAAATAACTTAAGAAAATTATTAAAATACAATACGAAATAAAAATAACATAAGTATAAATTTTTATTCATATAAAAATAAAGGAACAAATAAACTTTTAATATTTTAAATAAATTAAAAAAATAATATGAAAATACAATTTTGATCCTCTTTACTTTCTCCCTCTTTCTTCCTTTTTCTTTTCTTGTCTTTGTTTCTCCCTTACTCTCCCTCTCCCTCTCCCTCTCTTCTCCTTCTCCTTCTTACCCTTGTAAGTATATTTAGTAATATTTGATACGATTACACGAATATGATATACATTAAGTAAAAAATATGATATGATATGATATGACATAAGTATATTCTCAAAATTTATATAATACAAATTATAAACATATCAAAATTGATATAAATATAAAAAATTATAAAACATGATTATTATACGAATACATAAATTACCAAATTTACCCACAAAGCATACCCCAAAAAATGAGGACACATGTCTGGTCCTTGCAAGGACTGATGAACGGTAAAATTTACAGTAAGTAGGTGCCATCCTTTTATACATGCAATAGATTTTATTTATTTATTTTTCTCATATATTTGTTTATGTTATAGGCTTAAAAGTTGTTTAAAAGTTATATTATTAACTAATGAGTTATAAGACTTCAAACAATCATACCATTAATTTTATATAAAATAATAAAATAAATAAAAAATTACGAAATTAAAAACTTAATTAGTATGAGATCTAAAAGACCATACTTATAATATTAATTATTTGCTTTTCATTAATGCTAGACTTAATTTGTTTATACATACTTCCTATATTTTTAAAATTTACAAATTTCTTTTATTAATTAATTATTTTTATTTAATTACAATTAAATTAATTAATTGGATCGTGATATTATCTTTTATATATGTGTCATTTATAGTTTTTTGTCTAAAATTATCACATTATATCATCCCAATTTCATTGGCAATTAGTATTTAATATTTGCTATTTAAATGAAAATTATTAAAATATTTAAATATATACTATGTACATCAAGTAATTTTTTATCATTATTTCTTGAAAATGTAGTTTAAAGTTATGATCACTAAGACAAATTATTGAGCAATAACTATTAATAATATTTATTGTTTGCATTGACTTATTAGCTCTTAAACTTTAATTTTATTTATTATTTAGATATTGTCATTGATTTATCCATTTTGATTTAATTATTAGTATGTACAATTATATTTATATGTATGCATAATATAAATCATAATAAACATTTAACATTTGAGTTCATTACATCAATTGTTTTATTATATTTTCTGTAATCAATTATGTAACAAATTGGTTTTACATAACAAATTAATATTATATCCTTTTGGTAAACAAAATTCATATAAATAAAAATATAATATTATACAAAAGCTTACTTAAAAGAATAATATTAATTTATTTTTGGATTTAAACATTAAAATTATTAGAAATTATTGCATCTAATATGAAATTAAAAATGAAGTTAAACCCAAACCCAATCCAAGCCTGAGCATAACCCATGATAGAATCCAAAAAACTCCAAGCTCAAAAAAAGACTCAAACCAAAAAAAGTTTGAATACGAGAAGGCCTAAATCTAAAAAGGCCAAAACTCAGAAAAGTATGAATCTAATATATCCTAAATCTAAAATAACCAGTACAAAATTGTCTAATTACCACCTCAACACCCCTAGTTGTAAGGCATAAGCAAGTAATACATTCAAAAAAAGCAATTAAAATCTTAAAATCGGTATAACAAGTTACCAAGCCAACTTTTTTCTACATATATTATTATCAATTTTGCATGTTAGTATTACGAATTACATTGATATATTAAAAGTTACATAAATCTTTATGTTACATAATTCTATTACATATTTTTGTTATTTTTACATATATTTATTATCAATTACATATAAATATTACAGGTTACATAAAACATTATCTTCCGCTAATAAAAAAAAGGCACACTAGTTTGTAAAATAGCATACTGGTTTTTATTACATAAGTTATTAATATAAGTAGTGTTTCATAAAGCATTATTAGTTGCATATAAACATTGCTAGTTACACAAAACATTACCTAAAAATAATTTTCATCAAAATTACATAAGACATTATCATATTAAATAAAAATATTATGAGTTACATAAAATACTACTTAAAAATTTTCAATAGTACATACAATATTTTTATTTAAATTATTTATAAAAATATATTAATATTACTATAAAAATAATTCTTTTATATTTTAATAAAAATATGAAATAATATTTTTAATATTATGTATCAAATTTATATAATAAAAAATATATTAAATATAATTATGACACAATAAAATATATAAATTTATTTTATTTTTTTTTATAAAAATTTCCTTTATAAAAAATATATAAAGGAAGGCAAACAACTTTTTTAAAAGGCATGTACCTTCGTAAAGGCATATGCCTTTTTTATATAAGTGCACACAGGCACGCTTGAATTATTATTAATTAATAAAAATATATAACTTATTTAAATTTAATTACAAAAATTTATTAACATTAATATTAATATAAAAATAATTTAGTTAATAAAATTTTCATTTAAATTTAACTGATGCCTAATTAAATTTTAAAATATTATTTTTATATTAATATTTAAATATATAATTAAATTTAAATAAAAATAATTTTATTAATAAATAACAATTCAAGTTAGATTGCATAATGGTGTTCTTCTAATTATTAAACATTTAGACGTATTCATCCACTAAGATCTTTCTATGTCAAAATTTGGATACATTCTAATAGTATTTCAAAAACTAAAAAAAAAAAAAAAACTAAAAAGAAAATAAATTTGTATATTTGTGCAATATTTGTGTATAATCATATTTAAAATATTTTATATTTATATAAATTTTTATACGTAATAATTTCTATAAAAATATAAAAGAATATTTTATATTAATATTTTATATTTTATAATTAAATTTAAATAAAAATATTTTTTATTAATTAGATTGTGAACTAGAGCAAGAAAAAATAAAAAAAAAATTGACTTTTTATAGGCTACATAAGAACAAAATTATTCAACAATAATAATTAGCAACACTAAATTTTAAATATAAAAAATTATTTAAACCATTAAAATATTTTAAAATATAAAAAAATTATCTAAACCCCTAACTGAGTAATCTATTGGTAAGCTAACATGCTTCCTAATATGGTGAAAGGAAGAACTTACCTAAGTGAGTTTACTTCAATGCCCTTGACGGAGTTAACAAATTCTTCTCATCAAGAAGTAAAAAAATGTATATAGTTATAAGATTTTCAATAATATTGCTATCTTGCATTAAGAATAAATTTGCTATAGTATTATGATTTTATATTAAACTAATTTGTTACCCGTGCAATATACGAATTAGTTTTATTTAAATTTATATGTTTATATTTAGATTTAATATATATTTGATAAGAACATGTTGAAATACTTTTGTGTGCTTTTGATTAGGATAAGATTATATATATTAAAACATTTGTATAAATTTAATATTTGAATGTTAAAAATTTTGAAAATAAAATAATTGCTTGAATAATGTTATTACTTGTTATTTAATCTTATATAACATTAATATAGATTGTACATATAGCATTCCATGTACATATTCATTAAAATATTTTTGACCTATTTGAGTAATGGATAAGTTTTATTTGTTTGTATAGAGATATGAAATAATTTTATATAGCTATTTGCCTATTAAAGATATATATATATATTCATAAAATACAATAAAAATATTAAATCATAATATTTAATTAAATAAAATTGATAAAAATTCATAACTTATTTAAAAAAGAATAAAAATATTCAAATAGTATAAATAATATTATTGAGTACATCAATATAATATTAAAACATAAAGTAAAAGTTTCCATAATTTTCACATTAATTATCTTCATTTACAGTGATTTCATCTTCTAAAATTATTTTAGTACCCTATAAATTCATATAAATTTAAGGTAAGTTTAATTTTTAAAAATAAATAAGTAATTTTAAATATTAAATAATAAATATCATAGCCTATTTACGTGTGCAAATTCTTTTTATAGGAGTTTCAAACAGTTTTGGTTTTCAACATTTACATTGCTTGCAAAACTTTGATGCTTTTTAGAATATCTAAGTTAGACATTTAATGCGAAATGGCATTCATATAAGTACTGGAATGAAATTGTTTTAAATTTTGAGTAAGTAATAGTATTAAATTGTAAATATTGATTTCAAAAAAATTAGAACAAAAGATTTTTCCAAGTAAATACTGGCTTTTTCTCTTTATAACATATCTCTTGGACACGCGTAATTGTTAATTTTGCGCTTCCATGAACATAATTGAAGTCATTAAGTTTATTTCAAATATACATGAATGATCTT
The DNA here is from genome assembly GCA_038381835.1 of Adansonia madagascariensis. NCBI lineage: Eukaryota > Viridiplantae > Streptophyta > Magnoliopsida > Malvales > Malvaceae > Adansonia > Adansonia madagascariensis. The sequence continues at coordinate 7,519 of JBBYHL010469950.1, read as the reverse complement.
AAATATTTTTCCATTTTAGCATCTCCATTATCCCGCAAATATTGTAAAAATAAAATAACATAGTCATGATATTCATATAAAGTTAAAAATATATTGTGGAAATGATATAATCTCATTTTTTATCTGAAACAACTGATTAGCTATATAATTTAAAGTCCAGTTAGTTTTTTCAACTAGAAGAACAAATAGTGCATTCCCAATTCTGTCTGATACATTGACAGTCAACTTATACTTATGATGAAATCTAAATAACAATTAAACTTATTATAAAGTCAATTAATAATTGAAAAATATGAATTAAACAAAATGGGCAATTTTGATTGTGTAAAGAACATTTCCACAAATGTTTCTTAAACTATATTATAGGCTATGACTTTTAATAATACCTCGGAACTAAAAGTTGGATTTGATGCATACAATCCTCATTGTAGACACCTTATTTTATCTCGGCCAATATTCAAGGCATTAGAAGTCATCATTCTGGATGCTGTCAGGGTCATTTGGATGAGCATGGATCTATTCCTTATCATTCCTAGCTTAGGTAAAGGGTTTGGAAAGTCAAAAGTGCGTAAATTTCATATTTTTGCATGAATGTATCGATATTGGGCCTTCATATCATCAAAATTCAAAATTTCACAAGTTGTATCGATACAAATAGGGGTTATATTGATACATTTATCAAATATATCGATATAAAGCTTGGTAGTAGCTAAAATTCATTTTTTGGACAAATGTATCGATACATAAGTGATTGTATTAATACATTCTAGAAATGTATCGATATAATCTTCATTGTATCAATACATTTTGGTTTTTTGCTCAGATGTATCGATACAATATGCATGTATTGATACATCTAGGTGAAATTGCTTAGTTCATTACATTTTTCAGCCTTTATATCATTGATTTAAAAATCTAATTTGGCTACATTTTTTGCAACAAAAATCATCAAAATTCATACGAAGCCTTATCATTGGACTTACTTGATTTTTAAGGCTCATAATGACTAGATAATAGGACATTTTCATGGAACCATGGTTTATTTGGGGGGCATGCTTGGTTTTTTTCTATTTTGCAGACCCTTTTAGCCTTCTTGCTCCATTACCTTACTTTCTAGAACTATTGGAAATAAAGATAGCAGAGCTGTCTCCATGGTCCAACAAGAAAACTCAGTAATGCCTTCATTTTTTGCTCCTAAGACATTATCTGAGCATTAGATTATAAAAAGCCAACTTTGCTCAATAGAGAATATACATACCTGAATATTCATTACTACACAATACTCCTCAGCCACCGAAAAACTAAAAACACTCTTATTCTTATAGCTCTCTTTTCAGCTTTCCAAAAGCCCTCCTAAAACATTTCCTTTCCTTCACTTTCATCCTTTAAAATCCCCTCCATCAATACCATAGCCAAAAGCTCCCTTTTATTGGTTTTTTTTTTGCTAATCCATAACAAAGTAGGGGAAAAGTGAGCTCAAAGTTGATCATTTTGATTGCTCAAAGAAAACCTTAGGAGTTAGAGCTTTTCAGTATAACTTTCATCTCTTTGATCATTTTGATTGTTCAAAGAAAAGCTTAAGAGTTAGAGGTTTTCAGTATAACTTTCATCTCTTCCCCATTTCATTTTTTATTTTTCATCATCTCAATTGTTTAGTGAGCTATCCATGTTACAATAACTTTGTTAGGACTTTCACGCATTATTATGGCTTTGGTTGTGGTAGTTCTAAGACTTTGATGATCTTTTTGGTGCTTTGATATTTCATGAGTAACCATACATGACATGCTACATTTTTGCAATCATAGCAGCTCATGTTCATGCATTCTTATCATGTTTCATTCACTTTCATGTGCTTATTTTATGCTTGAATATTCATCCTAACATTTTTTGAGCCTATTCATCCATTTTTTTGCATTTTGGTATGTTTTATGGGGTGAAAATCCTATTTTGAAAACTCCAGCAAATTGTTCCTTACTCAAGCATGCTCATATCACTTTTCAAGGCATGATTCTTGATGTCATTCATGAAGCTAACATTTTAATGTACGTTATTTGTCATTTTCTTGCATTTTTGTCATCTTATTCATGCCAAAATGTCATCTTCCTTTGTTTAAATGTACTATCAACATTCATTTTCATATATATCACATTTAGTTTATAATATATTGTCAAGATGCTTGCTTGTTTACTGCAAAAATATGATTTTTAAAAAAACTCCCATGTTAAATTTATGTTACCTCAAATAAATGGAGAATAACATGAATTTACACTAAGGTGATCTCCAATCTTGGGGATAAATCAAACTTTCCACATCTGGATTCTAAATCAGATTAAACATTTTGGTTTCCAAAATAAAATAGCCTTTTTACTTGTTTTAAAATGTTTAGGCCTTAATCTTGAGTTTAATAACCTTGTTTATGACATAGTTAACGGGCTATTTCATCGTCCTATACTACTCCAAGATTATGTAAACAAGCTCGTGAAGTCCATGTTACCCATTATTTTCTACCATAGACATTCGGATGTCTGTGGCTCAAGTCTAGTCCTAGAAAACCCAAAAACCAAAAAAACACCCCTATTTTGCCTTGGCAGCACTGCAATTACAACTTGAAAATTCATTTTTGAACCCTAACCATTTTTCATGAATTTCTTGATTTTTTTTTCCCTGAAAGGGCATTGAATTACCTTTCTAACGATTTTTTATTCACCCTCTAATCATTCTAGATGAGAGAGTTATGATTTTTCAAACTTTCATTATATGTAACCCCTACAATTAGGGATTTATATCCTATTTGGGACATTTCGGCTCACCAGAGGATCTTTTTGGATTTTTAAAATATTTTTCCTAAATATTTCATGAAATTCCCTTTTGGATTTTTAAAATATTTTTCTAATTAAGTCTAGGCTGATTTCTTAAAGTTCATTGAACCCTTTTTTTTGCACATGCTGCCAAAGATAAAACGAATCCAATTTTAAAAATTAATTCTACCTAGAAAGCAATTTTCTAGATTTTTTTGATATTTTTATATTAATATTCATTGAGTTTCCTTTCCAATAATACCTTCTTTACCCCCTAAAGCTTTTGGATGAACCCAAAATAAATTCAGGAAGGGTGACAGTGCGATGCTATCCTCTGTTTTTAGACTTAAAAAAATTGGACCAATTTCTTAGAACCACTTTTACGAGGCATTCGAAGGCCTCGAAATGCATCCAATTAATTTTCCATGAAGTTAAGTGTCAAAACATGTCCACAAGGATTAGATTAATGCCAAACAAAAAATTAATTTTATCTTTTATTTGAATTATCGATTTTAATTTTTAAAATACCTATTTTCATTAAAAAATATATTCCTTCTATTTAAAAAAAATTCTTAAAATTTTCATCTTTGGGGTACTCTAACCTCATTTTCTAAGGGGATACTTCAACCCTTTTTTTTCCAAACTCCATTACTAAGTTTCTTATTTTTAGAAATGCTTTAACCTCAATTTTTCACGAGGATACTCCAACCTCACTTTTCAAACTTAAAAAAATCCAAATTCTCTCCCTCCTAAACTTTTCCAAGCCTTTTTAATTGAAACCTTCTTTTTTATACCTTAAATGACCATCAAGTCCAAACGCGTCTCAATATTGTCATTCCAGTTATTTCTCAATAATCAAATATTATTACGAGATATTTTTTGACTGTCCCTCCTTTTTATGCTTTTATATGTTTATTTTTATGCGATATTGTTATATTCTTTTTCATTTTACTAACATATTTCCCTTTTGTAGTGTTCATTGTGCATTTATATTTCCAAATTGTTATTGAAAATTATGATGTATGTTCCGTGTCGATACTTATCTAGTGCTTGACATGGAATATCGATTTTCCAAAATTAAATTCGAAAATCATTTTCATCAAAAATCCCTTTGTTCCCCACATCCACAGTATGCAAAAGTGATTTAATTTTCTCCTTAAAACCCGAGTTTACAATTTTCATATGAAATTCATGTATTAAAAGGGGATTATATCACAATAATAATAAGTCAAAACTAAAGAAATCGAGACCAATTTAAGACATGGCAGGTACTGATTTTGGACATCATGGGAGTGCTAATCTATCCTCACACATAACAAAATCCTGAACCTAACTGACGAATCTCTGGACCTTGTAGACCTTGAAATTGATGTTTCAAGTTTCATAACTCGAAATATTATTTTCAATAGGCATCCGATCATGCCTAAGCCTAAAATAATTGGTGGTGACACTGAGTCTTCGACCATTTCGTAGTGCCATCCAAGACTAGTTAGATGAGTTAATTCATCTAATGGTTCTTTCCTTTGTTATCATCTTATTATGCCTAATTCAAATCCCGATCAAAGATAACCCAAATGCAATTCTCGACAATTCCTTTTAAGTCACGAGCATCATTATTCAAGCGTTGCGAGTGGTGTTGTGTACAGTAAAAGCACATTGTGACACTTGCGAACATAGCTTCCATCAACTTCTACCACTTTTTTTCTATGCACAACACATGACAAATAATACCATTCACGACTTTTGTCAACTTCCATTATAATGCGTAGGCATGCGTACTTTTTCTCTTATTAGTATTAAGTAAAAAATCATTTTTGTATAAAGATTATATGATACAATCAAATAAAATTTATTTAAGTTGTATCCATAATTCTTATTGTGCATAAATTATCATGCATGAATTGAAAATTTTCAACTATGGATTTCTTATTTGCAAATAACGTTTGTTCGGAAGATATGCCTTCTTTTGTTAGTATAATTGGACATGAGAATCAATAATTATATAACTGTATTTAGATAATAAATCATATTTATGCATTTTTCAAAATACACTACATACTAATAAAGTTCTTGTTTGTGTATATTTATATAATAGATGTTTTCTTAATTACTTTACTATGATAAATATGTAATTCATTGTTCAGAATTACGGAAGCTTCGAGTATATCTATATTTTTGCACACCTTTATTGCTGGTATAGATGATTAGTTGCATTAATCTGATTTCAATGTTCAATATAAGAAACAACGGTTCAGAATCAATGTTAAAAATAAATTAATTTAAATATATTTTTTCTTATTTACCATTAAATTTTTTTAATAATAGTTGATGTCTTAGTCAATAAAATAGTTTCATTTTTTGCTTCTCGATATACTGTCCTTAATTTGATATGCAACTCCAATCCAAAGAATGATTTCTATTGAGTTTTGGTTATGATAAAAGATAAAGACAACATTTATTTAATTAATTAATTTGAAATGAATATATTAATTAATTGCTAAAATATACCTTGCATTTTGAATTTCTATAACTCTTTTCTTTGTTTGCTCACACTAAACATTTTGATTCACAATCGTACTTATTTGGTTCAACTTTTTTATTACATCTTTACCATAAAAGCAATTTAAAATTACAATTTATCAAAGTAATTGTGCAACATGAAATTTAAAAGCATTACATCAAAATTGAAGTCAATATACCTGTCAAATGTATATTAACATTATAATGTGTTGGAATGACATCAAACAACAATAACTTAAATTTATGCATCTTAATCAAATAATTTAAACCAAATAATAGGCTTAAGAAATGTATTGGTTTTGAACAAGATCATCAAATTGTTGTAAATTGTTTAGTGGCTGCCAATTACATTACCAACTTTGAAATTCTGCATAATTTAAAACATTCTCTTCCATCAAAAGTTTACAGTATATATTTGCCAAATTTTTGTATGCCATTGCATGGATGTGGCCATTTTATATTAAAAAATTGGTGATTAACAATTTTTTATGTCTCATAAGTTATAATTTATTTTTAAATTTTAGAAATTAAAATTCTTGCATTCTCATCTAAAATAATCATTCTCAAGCCTATAACTTTTTTTTTCATAACATTCATAGCTTCCCACTCCTAGCGATTCTGACTTGAACTTTCCATTGATCTCCAATTGTAGAAATTTGTCGTGGGAATTGATAATTATGCCTCACACCCTACAATAAAGAAATTAAAATTTTGCATTTATTTAATATTAAGTTATATTATAATAAAGATAAACAAAATTTGTAAATACATACATTTAAAACTAAATATTGAATTAAGTACTTTACCTCTGGAAAATGTCATCAGAAACCTCATTGTATACGACATTATTTGTTCAAGAATAAATATAATGATTGTTATTTTCAATTAAAAATTTTAATTCCCTTGGTGATGTTACTCTTGAAGTAGTAATATATAATTGACCATGAGTGAACATTGGCTTTGCAAATAAACATTGGCATTTTCAGGTGTTTGTCCAGGACTTTTGTTTATGGTCATTGCGAAACAACAATTGACTGAAAATTGTCTTTATATTAAAGTTAATGGCCATCTTAATTCCAAGGAGAACATTTCTACTTGAGGGATGAAGAACCAATTCCCAACATTACTCCCAGTTATTATTTTAGCTTTAATTAACCTGAAGCCTAATTTAACAATAGTTAATCTAGTACCATTGCAAAGCTCGACAGTTTAATTTATGTTGCACAATAGAATGATAGGAAATCCATCCTTCAACTCAATTTCATGATTAGATACCCTGACAAACATAAGCGCATTCAAAAATTTTTAAAGGTATAGGATAGATTGTTCTTCAACATTACCCGAAGCCGTTGAAATCCTACCAACAGTAAGATATTTTTTGTCAATTTGCTGAGAAGTCTTGAGAGTATGCAATTATTTACTTTATCAACAACCTTATTAGCTGGTGATAATATTGCTTGATCCTTTAAATGAGCTAGATTATGAATCCTGTCTGCCAAATCAGGATATGTATAATCAATAATCTGTCATACTGAATCACTTTCAAGAGGAATTAAAAACTTATCTAGAATTCTAATCCACGTTAAGTCTTCGTTTTCATTTGGTGCAACTAAGGCAATCTCCTATCACTTAATTTTAATAACCATTAGCTAAAATCTGATGTTGAACAACATAAAGAATTTCTCAATCTCATATTAGTAGAGAGAGTAAACAAACGCAATGTTTCCAAATATTAGATCTAAAAATTGTAACTGCCACAATGTCACTTTTGCCACCTAAAGGAACCACTAGTAAGATTTGCCTGAAATTACCTCCTGGTAGCAATGTTTTTCCCCCAAAAATCTTTTGTTCAGAATCAAAATCCTTAAAACGCATAATGACACATAACATGTGTTCAATGGCTTCAAATGCATGTTTATGTTGAAAGGAACTCCTGAGCCCATAATATCGATATAGGCATAAAAATTTAATTATATTTAATAATATGCAATAGAATTATACAAGGAAACACCAAGATTTCCTAAGGATCTTAGGAAGAGATGTACATGTGATCGAACTGCAATTTTAAACATTGTAACTCTAAACATGTTGATCCCTACATGAACACTTGCAGCAATTCTTAACGATGCAACTGCAATAACGATTTTACCTTGAGATCGAATCAAGCAATAATTTTCTCCATAAAAAAGTTAGACTGAATT
>JBBYHL010469907.1:0-13713 GCA_038381835.1 Adansonia madagascariensis | reverse complement strand
TCTATGGGGCAAACTTTACCTACTGGCATGAGATTATTGATTGGCTTCATTGGCCACTTTCCACATGGAAGGCACAAATTTATCTATTTTATTACATCCTTCTCATCTTGCATTTAAGTCATTTTGTTATGCATGATATTTAAGTTGGACCATGTCTTTAGATTTCAGATGCTCTAGTTTTTGTTGGCTACAATGATTAATATAATACAGTAACCTATGTCAATGGTACTGCGGTTAGATACTTAGATTGCTTCGGCCCTCTCTTCTTCTCTATCACCTCTCGGCCCCCGTCAAATTGGTATTAGAGCCATGGTGGACAACGTATCAACACGGTTACGTAAAGAAGTATGGAAACAACAAATGGAATGAGAGCGAATAGAGATCAAATTTAATGGATTTATTTCACAGCTTTGATCAGATGTTGAGTATTAGGGCAGTCCTGAGTCAACAAGGGAATCTAGTAGCATATTTCAGTAAGGAACTCTCTCCACGTTATCAAACTATCATTTATGAAGTGGAAATGATGGTCATCTTGGTTGTTGTTAGGAAGTTAAGTGCATATCTCACCAGCATACATTTCTTCATTAAGACTGACCGCTAGAGTCCTCAGTTTCTTCTCAATTAAAAACCCAAACTCTACCACAATAAGAATGGGTTTTGATTATGAACTAATTTATTGAAAAGGGTACTCCAATGTAGCTTTTGATGCCTTTTTAAGGAAACCTAAGGCTGAATTTGTGGCCATCTCTACAGTGCACACTGACTTATTGGAAAGGATTCAACTAAGTTGGTCCATTAATTCAAAGCTTGGGTCATTGATCAACAAGCTTCACAAGCAGGTTGGAATGCAATCCAAGTACCGCATGATCAGCTTAGAAGGAGGACAAACTAGTGGTTGGGAATGATGCTACCCTCAAGGCAGACCTTCCAAAATTTTTTCATGACACAACAGTTAGGGGTCACTTTGGTCGTAGAGTAGCTATGAAAGTTTAGTGCTATAGTTTGTTGGAAAAGTTTGAAGAAACATGTCAGTATATGGGGTGTCTAGCTTGCTAGCAATGCAAACATGATACTGCAGCATTACTAGGATTGCTATCATTTACCTATACCAGAAAGGATCTAGATTGACATTTCAATGGATTCTCTAGAAGAGTTGCCTAAGCCATGTGGAAAGGATATTATAATAGTTGTGGTCGGTAGACTAAGTATGCTCACTTTGTCCACTTGCCTACCCATTTCTGCATTGTTTGTGGCTCAGGCCTTTATGGATTACATACTAAGTTACATGGGGTCCTTAATACCATGTCTCCAAAGAGGTAAGGTGTCCATTAATTCTTTTAGGCAGGAACTTTTCAGGAGTCCGGGAAGCAAGCTAAGGATGTCAACTTTCATTTCGTCGACAAATGGATGAGCAGAGAGAAGTTGTGAACAGATGCTTAGAAGCATACCCGAGATGTATGGTGGGTGAAAGGCCTAAAGACTGCTCAAAGTGGATTCCCTTAGCTGAGTTCCGGTACAATTTCAGCTATCATTCATCCCCAAATACTTCCCCCATTTGAAGTGGTGTATGGGCGCCCTAATCCACGTGCCTTACGGAGTGATTCGAGAGTTGCCACTAGGGACATAAGTTTACATGCTTGAAAGACTGCCACCAGACTTCTGAAGTTTCACTTCAGTAAGGCCAGAAACAAAATGAAACAGCAAGCAACAATAAGAGATCTAATAGATAGTTTGCAGTTGGAGACTTGGTATGCCTCAAGTTGCAACCTTATAGGAAGAAGTATGTTGCCAATAGATTGTGCTTGCAGCTGTCAAGATTCTTTGGACCATATCAGGTTATGGAAAGGATTGTTAAGGTGGCTTATAGAATGAACCTACTAGTTGAAGCCAAGATTTATCTTGTGTTCAATGTTTCTTAGCTTAAAGGCAAGTGGCCATCCTACTCAATCTGAAGTGCCTATGTTGGACGAAGATGAGTGCTAATTACAGAGCCATTTGCTGTTTTCGATCATCGAATGGCCAAGAAGAATAACTACCATGGAAGTTTAGATCCAATGGAGCAACCAAGGTAGTCAGTACCGTACCGGTAGGTGTATCGTTTTTGTTCTAGTACAGGTACATGCCGGTATCAGTGTGTTTCGGTATACCGTTTCAGGTTTATCGAAATTTGAATATTTTTAATTTATCTATATGAAAAATATTTTCAAATATTAAATAAATGAGATTGAATAAATTTTATATATTAAATATTCATCAATTATATATAATGTTAAAAAAAAAAACTTCATCAAATATAAGAAAATCAACATCAGTTAAGTAATAAAGCTGAAATTTTTTAATGATAATTAAATCTATGAATAATTATGTCTAATATTCACCAAATTTATGAGTAATTATTGTTAGCTTCGAATTACTGCAAAATGCACAAACGGTTAAAATGATACTAGAAAAAATTAAATAATCTAATTGAAAAATCATAGAATAAATATACGTATTACCAAAAATCCGAAATTTCGGATGTTACTTGACCGAGTCAAGATTGAACCTCTGACCTTAAAACGTTTATTGCCTGCCACCAGTGTGCTTGACAGTACTTGCAACACGTCTCCCAAGCCTCCTTGATCACGTTGCGATTGTTAGCAGTTACAAGCGCAACACTACGAACCGAAGGTGATGAAATTCTCTCTCGGATGACTAGAGGAAAAGAAGATGATTTTTGGTGTGTTTTCCTTCTCCAGTTTCATACCTATTTATAGGTGTTAAAATATAATATGATAAGATTTAGAAGGATAAAATCTTTTTAAATTTTAAAATTTAAATTTTAAATTTAGATTCTAAAAATTTGGATAATATCAGAATTTAAATTTTAAAATTTAAATTTCAAATGATAATTTGAAATTAAAACAGAATATCTTATCCAAACTAGATTATCTTCCTCTTTAAGTAAGTATTATGAGAACAATTTCTTATTCATCTCAGATGTCAATCATGCATCATATTTATACACCGTGTATACACAAAATTATCTTTATTAATATCCAACAATCCCTTACATGAATGGAAATTGTCCGAATAAGAAGACAAACTAACTTGGAATATAAGAGAGAATAACTTGAAGAGTTATTGCATCAGGATAGGTAGCTTTTGACTTTGAACCTTCCATAACGACAACTATCGGATTTACTCGGCTAACTAGCGAATTTGAGGGCTTGAACTATTTAGCCTTTATTGTAAACCAAGACAATAGGTGTCACACAATCCCTCTTTGAACACCCTTAGTTTTCACGGTTGTGTTCATTTTGGCCCCAAACACGTCCTGATTTTAGAGAGTGCTCTAGAGAATTTAGCTTTATCAATTCTCATAGAAATGGCCACGTTTCACACTCACATAAGTGATTTCTTATCAAGAGTATCCTACAATACCCCACTTGATTTCACACTCAAATATCTGAGTACTCTCACGATTGCTTTCCAGTGATCTTGTCTCGGATTAATTGTAAATTTACTCAGTTTGCTTAGTGAATAAGCTATGTCTGATCTTATACAGTTCATCAGATACATTAAGCTACCAATTATGTGTGAATACTCAACCGAGATATTGCGTCACCAGTATTCTTCCTTAGATGTAAATTTACATCTATGGGTGTCTTGGTAATATTGGTATCATTCTTATTAAACCTCTCAAGGATCTTGTTCACATAATGATCTTGAGTTAATACCAAACCATCTTGTGATTTAGAAATTTTAATTCTTAAAATCACATCTGTTACACCCATGTCTTTCATATTAAACTTACTGGTCAACCATGATTTGATGGCTTTAATAATCTCATCATTACTGCCTAAGATCAATATATCGTCTATGTATAGACAAACAACAACATATCCTTTATCCGTATACTTTATGTATACACATTTATTGCATTCATTAATGCGAAACCCTTGTGACAACATTGTTTTATTAAATTTTTGATGCCATCGTTTCAGTGCTTGCTTTAAATCATATAATGATTTAACAAGCCTACACACCTTCTTTTCCTGACCTGGAACTATAAACTCTTCGGGTTGTTCCATATAGATTGCTTCATTTAATTTTTCATTCAGGAAAGTAGTCTTAAAATCCATTTGGTGTATCTCGAAATCGTTAAGAGCCACAATAGCTACTAACATTCAAACGGATGTTATCCTAGTAATTGGTGAGTACGTATCGAAGTAATCAAGCCCTTCTTTTTGCTTGTACCCTTTTATTACAAGCCAGGCTTTATACTTGTCTATAGATCCATCTGCTTTTATCTTTCTCTTAAATATTCATTTAGATCCTAACGGCCTATGCCCTTGAGGAAGATCCACCAATTCCCATGTATGATTTTGATGGATTCTATTTCATTGCTAACGGCCTCTTTCTAGAATGGAGCCTTTGGAGATGACATAGCCTCTTTAAACGTTTGAGGTTTATTTTCTAACAAATATGTTAGAAAATCTGGACCATAAGTAGTCAGTACTTTAGTCTGTTTACTTCTTCGAGGTTCTATTTGTTTCTCCTTTTCCACTTATGGACCACTACTTAAGTCCTCATGGGCTCTTTTCGTAGTCTTATTTTCTTGTGTTCCCTTATAGGGAAATACATTTTCAAAAAATAAAGTATTCTTAGATCAATAATCGTATTAACATGAATCTCAGAAATATCCGAATTATACACAAGAAAACAATAAGCCGCATTGTTATTTGCATATCCAATGAATACGCAATCTACATTCTTAGGTCTGATCTTAAACTTTTTAGGCGAAGGAATCACTCTGTTAGTAAGACACCCCTACACTTTCATATATTTGCAGGAAGGTCTCCGACCCTTTCATACTCATACTGTGTCTTGTCTGATTTCTTGTGGGGTATTTTATTTAATATATAGTTGGCTGTTAAAATAGCCTCCCCTACAGTAACCCCGAGCTTATCAACAAAGCATTTATCATATCTTTCAACGTACAGTTTTTGCGCTCTGTAATACCATTTTGTTGAGCTAAATAAGGAGCGGTGGTTTGATGGATAATTCCATGTTCTACGCAGAACTTATTAAACGATGCATCGTATTCACCACCTCTATCACTTCTTATTTCCTTAATCCTTTTGTTTAGTTGATTTTCAACCTCAGTTTTAAAGAGTTTAAAGGCTTCTAAGGCCTCGTCTTTGCTTCTTAGCAAATAAACTTAATAATACCTCATGCAATTATCTATAAAAGTAATGAAATACTTTTTACCACCTCTAGTTTGCATAAACTTTAAGTCACAGATATCTGTGTGAATTAGATCTAGAGGTTCGCTCTGTCTTTGTAATGAATAGAAAGGAGCCTTAACAAATTTGGATTCCACACAAGTCTCACACTTGTAACTTTTATCAATATGAATTTTCAGAAGCAAGTCCAAATTGCTAATCCTTTGCAAGGTTTTATAATTCACATGGCCTAATCTACCATGCCATAGATTAGAAGACTCAAGCAAATAAGCTGAAGAACTTATTTTATTTCTCTCATCGTTCTTTGTTACAACACCCATTACGTTGAGCTTAAAAAGCCCATCATATAGATAACCCCTCCCTACAAGCTTCTCGCATTTTGAGAATACAAATTTATCTGATTTAAAGACCAACTTAAATCCATTTTTGCTCAATAGTGGCCAGATACTAAGTTCTTGTGGATCTCAGGGGTGTGAACAACACTGTTCAAAGTTAGCTTTTTTTTGGAGGTCATCTTGAGCACCACCTTCCCATAGCCCAAAACCTTACAGGCTAGAGAGTTTCCCGCATATAGTTGCTCTTCAGGAGCAGCTTCCTTGTACTTAACAAAACTCTTCCTGTCAGAATAGACATGACAAATAGCATCGGTATCAACCCACCATGTCTTTGGGTTCTCTACCAGGTTCAACTCTGACACTACAGCGGCCAGCTCAATCTCATTGTCATCAACCATGTTGGCTTGAGCTTTTCTTTTGTTATTCTTGTTCTAATTCTGACGGCAATCTTTTGCATGGTGTCCAGTTTTGTTGCAGACAAAACAAGTTCATGCAAACTTCTTGACACCTGCTCCCTTGTTGCCTTAGGAGGAACTTGACCAATAATCTTCCTTTTGTTGGTTTTAGGCAAATGTTCCACGATGTTTACCTTGGCCTCAAAAGACTGCATGTTAACTCGGTTCTTAGAACCCCAGTTGTCTTCCTCTATCCCTAGTCAGACAATCAGGTCTTCCAATTTCATCTTCTTCCTCTTATGTTTGAGGTAGTTCTTGAAGTCTTTCCGCGAGGGAGGTAATTTCTCAATTAATGCGACCACTTGAAATGACTCGCTTACTACCATCCCTTCGGCACTAATCTCATGGAGGATCAATTGAAACTCTTGGACCTGACTGATCATAGCCTTGGAGTCCACCATATTAAAATCCAAAAATTTACCGACTACAAATTTCTTAGTGACAGCATCCTCAGTTCTATATTTTCGGTCCAAGGACTCCCATAGCTCCTTTGCTATTTTCATCGGACTGTATACGTTATATAACGAGTCATCCAATCCATTGAGGATGTAATTTTTGCATAAGAAATCTGAGTGCTTCCATGCCTCAATTGAAGCTACTGTGGTAGCATTCGTTTCTCCCTCTTTCAGTACCAGGGCCTCCTCTTTCAGGATCCTGGCCAAATGTAGGGTTGTCAAGTAAAACAGCATCTTTTGCTGCCACCTTTTAAAGTTCACACCGTTGAACTTCTGAAGTCTCTCACCATGCATAGAGGCACTTGCACTACAGGCACACTTGCATTACCAGTAGTTGGTTTTGCCATTTATTATCCAATGATAATAGGATCAACCTTTAATCCGTTATTCAAACTTATTTTTAAACAAGTTGAATCTCACAATTTTTTAAACCAAAAATTCATAAATTCGAACACAAATATTAAAAGATACTAATTATATATGAGAGACGTATATTAGAAGATAATCACCAAATCAAAATTGAAATTAATAACTATCTTTTAATCAAATAATGTATCCAAAATCATATATACAAATAATTAACAATTAAAAATATTATAAAATATGCTCATAAAGAACGTGCATCAAAAAGTCTATATGTGTGTGTATGTATATATATATATATATATATATATTAAACAATGATGACAAAAGCATGCTGCATAAAAATTAAAAAAAAAAATCCAATAGGGTAAACAAATTGGCAGGGTAGATATACGTAGCACGTAAACCAATATGGAAATATGTATAAAAATTATATGAGCCCTGTACCAAACTTTAAAAAGGAAAAAATACAAGCAAATATGGGAAGACGAAGTGAAAGATTTCATAGCACGGAAATTGAAATATTAACAGTGATTAGGAAAAGATTTTGCAGTATTATCGAATCCAAAGAAAATTATAAAGCATATGATTAACAATCAATTAAACGGTACCGCGAATTAATACTCTATCGTCACATGAGTCAAAAAGAATTACCAAATAGAAAATTGAGTATATCCAAACATAACAAGATGAATAGATAAAAATAAATAGTATATTAAAATATACTGATAAATGTTTTAAGATTGTTAGCTATGAATTATTGCAAAATGAACAAATGGTTAAAACGATACTGAAAAAATTAAATAATCTAATCAAAAAATCACGGAATAAATATACCTGTTATCAAAAATTAAAAATGTTGGGTGTTACTTGACCGAGTCAAGGTTGAACCTTTGATCTTAAGACATTTATTGCTTGCTACCAGTGTGCTCGACAGTATTTGCAACACGTCTCACAGGCCTCCTCAATCACGTTACGATTGTTAGCACTTACAAGCGCAACACTACGAACTGAAAATGATGAAATTCTCTTTCGGATGACTAGAGGAATAGAGAGGAGTAGAGGAAAAGAAGATGATTTTTGGTGTGTTTTCCTTCTCCAATTTTATACCTATTTATAGGTGTTAAAACATAATTTGATAAGATTTAGAAGAATAAAATCTTTTTCAAATTTTAAATTTTAAATTTTAAATTTATATTATAAAAATCTGGATAAAATCAGAATTTAAATTTTAAAATTTAAATTTCAGATGACAATTTGAAACTAAAACAGAATATTTTATCCAAACTAGATTCTCTTTCTCTTCAAGTGAGTATTATGAAAACAATTTTTCATTCACCTCGGATATCAATCGTGCATCATATTTATGCACCTTGATACATATAATTATCTTTATTGATATCCAACAATTATGTATAATATCATTATTCATCGGATTTAAGATCAATGTTGGTTTAACTTTTTTTTACAAGCTTATATTATGTATTAGTCGGTACAGCTATTTTCGGCCGGTATCCACCGATATGGCTGGTACAGACTAAAACCAAGATCGAAATGAAATCAACTATGATCGGTACCATTATATATCAAAACTAATATGTATCAATCGATACGACTGATATCGATATAATACTAATAATACTGGAAGCAACACTACTTCCCTAAGGATTAGACCTGAAACTCTTGTCTAACCTGCAACACCAATGCCCACACTTCCATCCTCGAGGAAAAGGATGCTTGAAGGGGGGGGGTCAATATTATGTGTCCAATGCAGTATGGGCCAATTGGCCAGCCCAATCCAATCCACTCATGATGTTATTTACGTTGAAACAAGTTTAAGAGTCGATCATTTGTTAATTACATTAATTAGCTGTTGGTGACGTTAGTTGTAGCCATTAGTGGCTTTACGAGCAGTTTTTGCAGAAATGAATGGCATAACAAAATACGAACTTATTCCTCTCAACAGGGTTCAACCAATCAATAAACTCATCCGGTTTAATTCTTCCTTCAAATTATCGAATATCTACCTTAATGTCATAATCTCGCTGGAAATCATAGTTTTTACAAGCATGACGATAGGGACCAGCTTCATCACTCGATGCACGGCTTCTTCTAAATTCTTCTATTCTTATTCTCTCTTTTTCCCTATCACCTCTTGGCACCCAATAAATATCTTCTTGAATAAAATACATGAATAGATCTATGGATAAAATAAGCAAAGTACATAAACAAATAAAATACATGAACGGACCAATAAAATATAAAGTATGTAAATAAATAAAATACAAATGAATAATTGATTACGTAAGATACATAAATAAATAAAATAAAAATACATATAAAATTACACTAAATATAGTCTAATATTTACCAATTGCTAAGTAAAACATGATTTGTAGAAATAAACTGAAATATTAAAAAATATATTTTTTTAAATAAGATAATAAAAATAAAAAATCAAATAAATAAATTAAAATTAAATTAATAATAAAATAGAAAAGGAAAAAACTTGCAAACATGTCGAGTGCCGGCGAGGACCTGTGTTGGTCAACGCGTAGCTCTCGTCGGAACTAACCCTACTTACTACATAAATTAGGTTCTTTTAGCTCCATTATTACCATTTTTTAAGGGGAAAAAAATTGCTTTTCTCCCTGAACCAGGGAAAAACCGTCCACCATGTTTCCTTTAGAGCCTAGTATTTAGCGATTGGAGACTTCAATCGGTCACCCAAAAATTCAAAATGTCCCAATTTTCAATCACTTAAATCTAGGAAAATTCAGAGTACTTTGAATACAAATCAAAAGTAAAGGTATTTATAGACTAAATTGCAACATAAAATTTTTTTAGATTTTTTATTTAATTTTAAAGTTTAAATTATCATCTATAAATTAATAAAAAATTAAAATTTATTTTTATAATTTTATAGTAAAATTTAAATAAAAATATTTTTTATTATTAAACAATAATTTAAGTCGAATCGGATTAATTTAAATTATGAAAAGTTATTTTTAAGGCATAACCCAAGTGGATTGAGCCTATTAATCTGAGGCGGTAACTTGATCCATAAATAGTTTTAATCAAAATAAAATTTTTTAATTTTCGATGCTTAATAAACTCATAATTCAAAGCTAATTTTTTTAAAAAAGATTTTTAATCTCTAAAAAAAAGTTCAAAATAAAAATTCAAAGTCTATCCTTAAAACTCGAAACTAAAAAAAAAAAAAAAGAAAAAAAAAACACAAAATGCTTCGATGTTTTTCCTTAGAACCAAACACATTCAAAGAAGAAAAAATTTTGATAAGTATCTTTAGGAGAATCGAAGGCTTTTTTCCTTTTCCTTTTCCTTCTTTTTAGCTAATTGTGAACTGCCATGTGCGTGTGATTGTTGATCTTTAAATTAGGGTTTTTACTTGAGATCCAAGAATCGAATCTGCCTCAAGAGTAGAAGTGGTAAAATGAATCTGAATCTGAAAATTCGTTTGAAAAAATTTGAGTTCGAATTCAAACTAAACTCGATTTGATTAAAAATCAATAGCCTGAACCCGAAATGGTCCAAACCAAAAATAGTCTGAACCCAAAATGACCCGAACCCAAAAGAACCAGAACCAAAACTCGAGCCCGACCTGAACTCAAACTCGAATTTAATACTAAAAATATATGTATGAAAAAATTATAATTAAATAATTTTTAATAAATCAAAGACTTTAATTATGAATTTTATTTTAATATTCTTTTAATAATTTAATTAAATATTAAAAACTTAATTTATATTAAAAACTTAAATATGATTAAACTTGCTCATAGGTTGAGCCGGGCTATTGCTTAATTTTTTTTAAATCCTAAGCCCAAACACTTATTTAATGTGCCTAGACCCATTTATTAAAGCCAGAATTACTGTTTATAATATTAAAAAATATTTTTATTAATGTTATATAATTTTATAATTAAATTTAAATAAAATATATTAATTTAAAATCACTGTTTGTAGCTTGGTCGAGCTAGTCTGATATAAAAATATGAGAACTTAGCCAAAGCCTAATTGGGCCTGGTGGATAGCCTAACCATTGAACAGGTCTATATATAATAAAATATTAATTTATCAAAAAGTAAATCATATCGTGAGTTTTGAAAATATTATTAATAAAGTATTTTATCCATTTATCACATTTTCTTTAATTTTATTTATTAAACTCATTAAATATTAGGAGTTTGTATATTTTAGTAGTAAAATTTTAAATACTTCTTTGAATATTATTATTATTATTATTATTATTATTATTATTATTATTATTGTAATTGTAATTAGAATCTGATAATAGATAACAAAGTAATAAGATAAAATAAAAAATATGAAAGCTATAACAGATTATACTATATCAAAAATGAATTAAATATTAATACCATATATAATCTAATTAAATATTAAAAATTTAATTTATATTTTATATATAATTAAACTTGCTAATGGGTTGAGCCGAGCTACGGCTTAAATTTTTTAAAATCTCAAGCTTAGACTCTTATTTAACGTGCCAAACCTGCCTATTTAAGCCAAAATTACTGTTCATCACATTAAATAATATTTTTATTAATATTTATATATTTTATAATTAAATTTAAATAAAATATATATTATTTTAATTTAAAATCATTGTTTCGATTGGGCCGAACTTATTTAAGACAAAAACATAAAAACCCAAGCCCAAGCCCAATTGAGTTAGGTGGGTAGCTCGATCTTTGAGCAGGTCTATATATGATAAAATAATAATTTATCAAAAAGTAAATCATGTCATAAGCTTTAAAAACGTTAATAAAGTATATTATTGATTTATCATTTTTTTAATTTAATCAGTTAAACCCATTAACTATTGAAAGTTTATATATGTTAATTGTAAAATTTTAAATATTTTTTTGAATATTTTTCTTATTATTATTATTATTATTATTATTATTATTATTATTATTATTCCTCCAAGTAAGGATAATTAGAGTTTGATAATAGTATAACAAAATAATAAAATAAATTAAAAATATGGAAGCCATAATAGATAATACAATATAAAAAATAAATCAAATATTAAAGATTAAATATTAAATATTAATATCATATATAATTTAATTAAATATTAAAAATTTAATTTATATTTTATATGTGATTACACCTGTTCATGGGCTGGGCTGAGCTGCGGCCATAATTTTTTTAAATCTCAAGCCCAAGCTCTTATTTAATATGCTTAGACTTGTCTGTTTAAGCTAGAATTATTGTTCATTACATTAAAGAATTTTTTTATTAATATTTATATATTTTATAGTTAAATTCAAATAAAATATATGTTATTTTAATTTAAAATCACTATTCTGATTTGGGTCAGCTAGTCTGAAATAAAAATATGAGAACCCGAGCCTAGGCTCATTTGGAGTGAGTGGGTAGGTCGATCCTTGAGTAGGTCTATATATGATAAAATAATAACTTATCGAAAAGTAAATCATATCATGAGCTTTGAACATATTGTTAATAAAGTATATCATCCATTTATCACTTTTTTTAAAAAAAAAAATTAATTAGTTAAACTCATTAAATATTGAGAGTTTATGCATGTTAGTAGTAAAATTTTAAATAATTCCTTGAATATTATTATTATTATTATTATTAATTATTATTATTATTATTATTATTCAAGTAATGATAATTAGAGTCTGATAGTAATATAATAAAGTAATAAGATAAATTAAAAAATATAAAAGCCATAATAGATAATATCATATCAAAAATTAAAAAAAAAATCACATGTTAGACTAGCAACTAAATCTACCAATGGGCCATATAGCCTGCTGAACACAATAAGCCCAGCACGATCAGACCTAGGTCTTAGATTTTAAGTTTTAAGCACGTTTGACCTGAAACACTATTTTTTTAAATAAAACAATATATTTTATTTAAATTTAATTATTAAATATCTAAACATTAATATAAAAATAACTTTTTAATATTATGATTTATGAACAATGATTTGTATTTAAATGGGTCGGCCAAACTAAATTCGACCTTGAGCTTAGAATTCAAAAATTTTTTAGAGTTGTGGCTAGGCCCATACAACCGAACTAAGATATTTTCAAGTCGGACAAGATCAAATTCAGGCCGAGGCTTAGAATTCAAAATTATGTAAAAGTGATTACATTTAACATAAAATAAAAAATGATGTAAAATATACTCAAACGCGAACCCAACCTAAACTCGAATCCGAACTGGAATAGGCCCAAACCTAAATTGGCTCGGACCCGAAAAAATCTAAACCCGCCCAATTACCACCTCTACCTAAGAGTTTTGCCAAAACAAAAATTTGACAACTTTTTTTTTTCAAAATTATATCTTGTGAAATTTTCCCTTGATTTTTTTCCTTGTTTTTGTTTTTTCCTAAAAGGTTTTGATAAAAAATTAAATTTTGTCTTCTAAAAACACAAGAGGAATGAGTCGAAAAGAATAAAAAATAATAATAAGAAAATAAATTTAAGTTAAAAAAGAACCAATGCAAAAAACAACCATTAATATTAAGAATAAAAAAATAAAATTCAAAATAAAAAAACTAATGGGCCTCAACAGTTTTGGATCTCAAAACCTAGTAGATTAGGACCATTGGACATGGATCAGTCCATATTTGGATCCCAAGGTCCACAAAAGTCTCATTACAATTAACTTACAAAATCAACATGATTTCAAATTAAAAAAACTTGAATAAAATTGGATGTATACAATTATCCAACTTCAAACTTATTTTTAATTGAAGTATTTCGTCTGAAACTGTTGTTGGATAAAAAGAAGATGATGAAAATGAGTTTGTTCAAGCAATGGTTTGTTGAATGAAGAGTAAACTCAACAAGTA